>KK502824.1:17288-42998 GCA_000688735.1 Glossina austeni
ATATATTTCTCAACACTACTTAGTTATTTAATAACAACATTTTACTTACCTTTTTTGTTTTGTTTAGTAAAATAGGTTAGGCCAGTTGGCGATAAGATCAATATATCCAGTAGAGTGTTGGATTTTTATTATTTTTTGTACCTTTCTCAATGTTAGCGACAGTGATGACGTATAGAAAGATTGATGACAATTGATTACAAACTTTGGCGAATTATGAGTATTAATTAGACAATTGGAGTAAAAAGCCAAAAAAACAGAATTAATTTACTTACCTTTCACAAATTTAAAATTTTTATTTTGCTTGCAGGTGAACAATTTTGTTCTGAAGTTATTTTATTTTCAATTCGCAGCTGTTTTCTTTTATAAATACAGTGTAGTGTACCTAATGTAAAGTAGACAGTCAACTATACGAATAGTATGCAAATTAAAAATTTGGAGGTGAAAAATAAGCAAGATTTAATGGCACACTTCAAAGTGCCGAGTCTCAGACATAGAAAACAAATCGTATAATTAAACTAATGCTATCTTACTAATAACCTAATTTAGTATAAACGACTAAAATTTCCGCTAAATTGAGCAAAATTGTAAATTTAAACAATAGAAAATAAGAAGATAAAATTTAGTATAAAAGAGGGACAAAATTTATTAAAGCTAATCATCATTTTCAATGAAAGACTAAGCGAATCAATTGCTCTTTTATTTTTAGTACTTAAAGCGATCAATTTGTATTGCAATAGAATGTCTTAGCGCATCGACGCTGAGAAAATTAGAATCGAATAGTTAAGTGCCTAATAAATATAATTTGGCATATTTAAAATTTAGTCTTGAACATTATTTTGACTTTCCACACCTATAATCAAACTTCATTGCTACAACTCTAACAAAGCAATACTAACGCAAAGCCCTGAGGAGTTTTGCTAACGACGGTTTTGAAAATTTTGAGAAAACGTCTCTTGTGTATACACATAACCAAAAACTCCGAAACTAGAAAATGCAACCTAGTTAACACCTAGTCTATACATAATCAGTGCCCATACTATTTTATACAAAAATGGAAACGAGAATATAGGAGGTTGACAAAATGAGGCGTTATGCCCATTTTCGGGTTGGGACTATAACTTTCCCGGCTCTTTACAAAACTTTATAGGGATTGAAAATCATTTGTTTTTGTACGTATACATACCAATAAAACAAAAAGAAAACAAAGCACAAGAATAATCGGTGGACGTTTGGTTTAAATTTCAAAGTTATTTATCTAATTTATGTAACTTGCAATTTTGCTTTACACCATGCAACACTTTGTAAGAAATGAAGAACAAGCAATAAGGAGCATTTAAAGGATGAGATCTATTCATCAAATTGTTTTATTGAACAGTAATAAATGATAATTTCGAATTTATGGAGCAATTATAAAATTTATGGAGGTGTTATAAAATTTAGGCAGATTAAGCAGATCTACATACTAATATCTCGAATTCAGGCTAATGAATAAAATGCAACACAACAACACTATTTCTAAAATTCCAAAATTTCAGGTAATAAATAAAATCAATTCCAAAACGGTAATCGTTTGGTTAAGACTCATCTACGCGAGGCTAATTTGCGGAATGCACTTTTTAGAACTTGTGTTGCCGTTAAAAGACAAGCGTTGAAAATTTGTTTGTCTTCAGATAAAAGTCTTTCAATGTACGGCCGTCATAAATTATTACAAAACAAGGCTTTCGGTGGTGAATTCTTATTACATAATGAAAAGGCCACATCACTCATATAAAACTATCGAAATATTATATTTAAGTTCGCGTGTTTGTTTTTGGAATATACAATATATTAATAAATAGCAACCGTCCAAATGTAGAATTCCTCAAAACGCTTCTATCAATCTGGGAACCGTAAGCTTCTATCTACAGCGGTGAAAGTGTAATATGCATGGCAGATTCCTGCAATACTATAGATAAATGACTTACAGAAACCGTTTTCTAAAAAATATTTACTTATTTGTAATCATAAACACTTTTCTTTATAACTACAAAAGAGGGATTCAGACTTGGGGAATAAACAACAGTAATGTCTTTACCATTAATGCAATTTTGTTTTTGTTTCGTATATAAGAGGTACATGGATCAGGCCTGTAAAGTAAAGACCTATATATCTAGTAACGTAACGAGTTTTTATCACACAACCTTCTTAAGGTTTCAGGTTGATAAACATAAAAGGGATGATAACTGAGCATGATGATCCTATCCATTCTGGAGTTTCGTCCAGAAGATTGAAATCAAGCTACGACTATATAGGAAAAGTTGATTTATGGAGTTATAAAACTGTTAAAAATACGATTACACCGAGCAAAAATTAGCATATAATTTTGATACTTAAAAACATAAGTCAGCAGATTTAATGAAGGGAGTTAACTATTTATGATGAGGTATATTGCGAGCACGAAAGATTTCAGGCAGGACACTAAAAATTCTAAAAGAAAGTCTAGTGTTATCGAGTTTACTGCAATTAAAAATAAGGTGCTCAGCTGAGACTTTTGTGTGACAGACAGCACATATATCAGATGGCAAAGGATTTCAAATACGTACATAGGATTTTTCTTTTTTGCTTAGGGTAATGGTGCTAAAGGTGCTATCATAGAAAACCACAAATTTCTTCAAACCACTTGTTATGGCAAGATGAATAGCCTTTCTGATGGCAGAAATTCCAAAAGAGTAGACGAAAGCTCCTCCAGAATTTTGAATTTTCCAATTAATTCTACTCGATACTTAATCACCGCGAAACCTGACCTTCCTTAACCGACCGAGCCATCAGTGGCATAAATTGAAAAATCATTGTTTTGATAAAAACGGATTCTTTCCCGGCACGCAGCACGAAGCCCCAACTGCGGAAAATTCTTTTTTGTGCTGACTATTGACGCAAAAGGAATAAAATCAATCTTACATATACTTTGTACAGAGCTCCAGCTAGGGAGATTGTTGACATATTAAAAAACACGGTGGAATTTCAAATAATAATTTGCGTAGCTGCTGAAAATTTCAACTGCCTTGGCGATAATCATCCAAAAAAAGACGGTCGGATGATTTTAACTTTCAGAATTTCTTTACCCGTCAGCAGCAAGGTGCTGTCAGTGACAGGCAATTCCTCAAAAATGACTCTTAGGATATGAACCGGTGTGGAGAGGGTAAGACCCGTACGTCGTCTTAGCAGATTATTTTGAATCCTTTTGGAAACATAGTTAGGAAGGTTACGAATGATGGAGAGTGAAGATTCTATTTTTGAGCGGACAAATGATTTACAAATTGTGAGTGCTTTTCTTGGGGAAAACGCCGAACGAACGTAAGTTATCTCATTGATAATGTTAGTCCGAGACAGTCATTAAGAATTTCAGACAAGTGATCTTGAACTGGTAGATTATCGTTAATGATCCTATTGAGAAACTTAAGGAAACTCTTCGGCTACCTTTGCTCAAAATGTGAATCGATTTCCTGGAACCTTCTGCACAATATATTGCATTCGTTTTAATTGGGTTGAAGCTAAGATAAGCTTTAGTAGGAAGATTATCAACTGCTTCATTGAAACACCTACCAGTAGAAATCAACAGAAATCGTAAGCTTTGTTGATAGCAAGGGAGAGCATCACACCTTTTCTTCCGTCTTCCTTTGGCCTTGAAATAGTGAAGGTTAAATCATTTATACACACAATGGTAAATTTTTATTTTTGATATGCAAAAGAACTATCAGGTATGAGATTGTGAGTTGAAAAAGTGAATGAATCTTTCCTTTGCCATGCAATTTGCGATTTTCATAAGAATTTGTATGAGTGAGATTTGTCTGTAATTAACCAGAACATCAAGGCTCTTCTCAGTCTTTGTAATTGGAACAACTTTAATACGACGCCAATCCTTCGGAATGATGGTTTTAATCCAACATTTCTTTATGGCTTTCAATAAAACATGCCGACTTTGATTAGAGAGAACTCTTATCATATCATATTTAACCGTCACATCTCGCAGCAAAATTTGTTTTCCTATACAGAACCACCGTAAATTCATCAAACATAAAAGACGACATGCCAACATTAGATAGATTTGCGGGAGGAATGTGTGATCCATTCGACGAGTTGTTCTTAAACATATCAAACTAAAGCTTATTTTTGGGTTTATTACATATCGGAAAGTTAAAAGATCTCTTAGTACGACCATGACCAAAAAGATCTCGGATTTCCCAGATCGGTTTTACCCAGTTCATCAATTGAAAAAACCCTATGCTTCGTTTCAGCTTTTCTTACAGCCGCTTTCCATTATTTTTGCAACTCTTTAAAGACTAAAAGTTGATTGAATTGGCATATCTTACAAATGTTTGCGTTCCACCAATTAACTCCTTTAGAATTTAGAAGAAAGTCCTAAGTGTGTGCATTACGTCTAAAGCTCTGAATGTTATATTGTGAAAAGATCATATTTTGTGATTTAAGAGATTTAACAGTGAACGTCGACATTTTTTCAATCAAATTTGTGCATATAAACTGACTCATCAATAGCAACAAGACATTTGCAGATATCTTTAACCAATTTGTCAACTTTTAAAGTTTTGTGCTCATTAACAAACTTTTTAGTTTCATTAGGATAGCTGAGATAAACCATTAACGTCCGGCGAATTCAACAGAAGACCCGATTTTATAGTTATGCCCGCCTTGAAGTAGGACAGAAATCGCGGACTTTCGTTGGCTTGGATTTCTCGATATTCCCTGGCTGTGTTACTAACATAAGAGTCCAGCTCTTAAATTTTATGAGCCACATTTGAACGTTTCTGCTCAGAAACATTTTCTCCCATCCAAAAATGTATGAAGCGTTATTGCTGGATTTTACTTCGCGTGTTATGGTGAGTTGATTCACATAACCGCCTACTGGACTGGCTGCATATACAATGTAGGCACAGTCATCGATAAATATGCCATATTGTGATTTGTGTTCCGCTTCTAAGCGATCTTCATCGATTTTCCAAACGTGTAACAAATAGCATTTTTCGGTATCTTACGAAATGATGCGTCCACTTTAATATCAGATATAGAATTGGAGTGGGCCTCCTGTTTTAGAAAATTTAATTACGAACCTGTAGATGATTCTGACTGTTGAGATTTATATCTCACAACCTAAAAAAATTTTTCCTTGTACGGACTTTGTTGGCATCAACCCGCGCATCCATTAAAATTTGTGAAGGGGACGAGTTTTCAGTGAAAAAAAAATTCCCCTCATATTCCATATTACATTCGAAAGGGTTCACATATCTTTCTTGTACTCCTTGTAAGATAAATTCCCAATAGTCCTTATCTTGTTAACTTGCTCTTCGTGCCTACACTTCGGACAATGTTTACTACGACTGTTGTGTGAGGACGAACCGCAGACAATACATTTAATGACAGAAGTCATTTTAGACGTACAGACTGTAGATTTCCCGCAATTTAGGCAACTAGCTTTTTTACTTTTACACAACTTGGCAATGTAGCCACATTTGAAACATTGTTCGAGGGTACACAGTATACAGTAATCAACATGAAATATGTAATAATTGAAAGTTTTGAGAATAGAATTACCTTTGAAACCAATTTTGACTGTCGGGATAAATTTGCTGTTATTGGCATCTCGACGATGTAACCTTGTCGCCGATTTAATTGAAATATCAGATTGGGCATTGTTTTTCAAATCATTTACATTAAGATTTGTTGGAATCTTACCAATAATACCAAATTTTTCATTGAAGCTCCGAGAAATATACGCCCTTAACTTAAGTGGATTAAAATCATTTAATCATATGTCCTCAATTTACTTGCTTTTTGTGGATTATTATATAGGGGTTTAGCCTTGCTTATGAATTATGAATTAAGTTGCTTTAGACCTTTAAATTGAGATTATTGACATATTCAAAGCAAAAAAGATCGGACGACAGACGAACCTTTCCTCTGCCAACAAAGCTCAAGAAAAACATAACAGTAATAAGAGGAGCCCTCACCATAATAGTTGATTTGAAAATTTGATCCGTTAACTATGTTATTAATAAAGCCATTAGAACTGACGTGAACTTGAGAATCATTGTTTGCAATTCAGGCTGTATTTTCAGCGCCATTAGAACTGAAGTAAATTTGAGAATCATTATTTTCACTGTTTGCAATTGAAGCTACATTTACGGAAATATTGTCCTCTATGATCATTTTCTCACAGCAGGAAGATGTGCAATCATTTACTACTGCCAAAACTTCACCGCACGATTTTTTGGCTGCCATTCGGGGGCTTAATCATCTACATTCGTAATCATTTTTTAAGCCTCAACCCCTTACGGGCCGGGCAGTTATTGAAATCCATGCCTACAAAAAAGGAAAATAGAAAAGCAGCTAACTTATTAGGAATTAGTTGAAGATTTAGTCAAAAGTTGTTGAAGCAACACAGACAATAATGAGAATGGCAAGGTAAGATCGACAAGGCAAGCAATCACTTGATTATATTGGTATCAGATCGAAAGCAGTATTCACACTTTTATTCGAATTTTCAACAGATAGTAGCCACAGTTTTATGATGACACCTAGAAAGTAGCTCTTGTATGTGTATACTTTTTGCAACCAGAGAGAGCAAGTTTGCCCTTTTAGAGATTGACTATTAGAAGAGTTTTTTAAGTTAGATAGTTTAGGTTCAGAAGTATAGGTTTTTGTACAATTTATATTTTAAACAATTTTTAATTTTTCACAGATTTTCTACACCAAAAAAAATAATTAATTTCGTTTTCTTAAATGTCTTTTGTTTCACAAAAGTCGCTATTTAAAACAATTTTTCCCTTTATCAATGTTTACGTAAACAAAATCTAATCTAATCAGGTGGCCAGTTTGCTAAACCATATGATTTCGCTGAAATGGTATGACGGAAACTGGGTGATAATGTGTTCAGCTTGCTGCATCACTGCAGTAACAGAAAATGGAACTACAGTCATTGTGTTTAGCGCTTAAGACTTTTGCTTTCATAATAAGGTAACGATCGAGACTTGTTAGCGAATAAAACTACCACTTCGTAACGAATCTAACGATTAAGGCCTATTTGTAACAAATAAAGCTACCGCTTCATAACGAATGTAAAGTATATATACCGTTTTTTTATTGTTGTTGTTGTTTTTCTGGTTAAGTTATATCGTAATTTATAAAATCAACATTAACTCACTTGACCGCGACAAATGCATTTTTATCTAATTTTAGTGAGAATTTTGTAAGGAAAGAATTATTAACTTTATATTTTTAATTGTTTTTAATAAGTTTCTTTGTGCAATTATTAAGTGACTATTAGCTTTTTCATTAAATAGTAAAGAATTGCGTAGTGATTTGAGTAGAGAAAAAAAAATATAGTTGTTTTGGACAAAGCAAACAAGTAGAAAACTTCATAAAAAGCAAAAGGCAAGGTATCCCGTCAAGGCGGAGTATTCAGTGTGTTTTACTTCCATAGCGGCTGCCAAAGTATGCTGTTTTTGCGGTTGATTTCATAACTTGTTTATATTTTAATCTTTAGACATTTCGCCTAAATTTAGGTTTTTGTTTTTGTTTGTGTTATTATTCCCATCGCTTTAATCTTTCTGATTGTGTTGAATCATCAATTAAGTGTATGTATTTACGATTTGCATGCACATAGTAAAATAAAAACTTGTTATATATCGTCAGACATTTGCTTCCTTTTATCTTCCCCACCTTTGCCAGATAGTATCAAGGACATCCATGCAATTTTGTATGCGTTTTTCGTTTCAGTTGCTATGGAGGAAAAACGTATAGCCGATTACTTTGTTGTGGCCGGTATGCCAGATAAACCTCAGCTACTCCAGGAAAGCAATTTCAATGAATCTGGACATTTACGTGCAGCCCATTCAATTGAACCTATTACAGACATAGGGGTGTTCTTTCCTTTGTTGGGCGAAGAAGTTCCCAATGATTACGAAGTTCTCAAGAATACTCCTGCTGGTTTGCCGGCTAATTTAAATCACGGTTCCATACGCGCTACCGAATGCTACATTTATTATCGACGTGGCGGAGATCACCCACCTTTAGTGGATATAGGTAACAGATATTAATAACGTTAATACAGTTTGTAAAATCGGGTTTTTTATAGGTGTACTTTATGAAGGACACGAACGCATTATGTTTGATGCTGAAATTGTATCAGAAACACCAAGTGGACGTGTAGCAAACGTTAACAATTCATCGGCTAAAACTTTTCTAACTTTCAGGCGAGCACCTCCAGACATGCCATGCAATGAATTGGTCGTTACGGATTTGTGTGTAATTGTCAGCAGTAAAGGGGAAAGACCACCTCATGCCTTTTGCCTAATCTACAAATCTCTTAATAAAGCGTTTACAGGCAGCGACGTTTATCTATGTTATAAAAAATCGATGTACCGTCCAAAACACATCAGCTATCAACCAGAAATTTTGTTACGTTATCCCACAATCGATCATAATGATTTCCCATTGAATTTATGTCCTAGCGTACCCTTATTCTGCTTACCAATGGGAGCTTCCCTAGAAGCATGGCCAAACGTTGAATGTAGTAAACGTAAGCCAACAGCGCCTGTATTCAGTACATTTGTTCTAACTGTTAATGATGGTACTTATAAAGTATACGGCTCTGCGTTAACATTCTATGAGGATTTCGAGTAAGTTTTCCCTTTAAGATAGAAAATTTTATATGTGGTTTTTTTTAAATTTGTTTTTAGCGACTCACAACTAACAGATCAACAACGTGAATTGTTAGGCTGGAATGACGAATTTGCTCAAAAACATTCGTTGCATATTATAAAAGCAATTTGCTTACTGTCTCATTATCCCTTCGGTGACACATTTGACAAGTGGCTTAAATACTTACACGTGAGTTATGATCGTTTTAGCCTCAAAAGAATCGAAGAAAATGTTCGTTATTTAATTTTTAGCGTATGGCAGTATTTGGTGTGGATTTAGTCGTTCCAATTGAACGTTATATCACTCAATTATTAGATGAAGTGCCCTTTCCCTCGCCAAGTATACATTTGCAGGTACAAATCAAATGTTCTATAGAAAAGTTTGAGTAATTTATGCTTGTCCCCACATCAGTTATCTAGCGAGTCAAATGATCGTATATTGTTGACACAGCCTGAGGATTCACCTTTACCACGAAGCGGTGCAGGTTTTCATATGTTATTACAAAACTTAGGTACCGAAAATTGTCTACACGTTTTACTTTTAGCCTTGACGGAACAAAAAATACTTATACACTCTTTAAGGTAACATTTAGATAAATTAAATAAATTAAGATAACTACATTATAAACATTTCAGACCAGCCACCCTAACAGCAGTTGCTGAGGCAATTGTGTCTTTATTGTTCCCATTTAAATGGCAATGCCCGTACATTCCATTGTGTCCTTTAGGCTTAGCTGAAGTCTTACATGCACCACTGCCTTACCTAATTGGTGTCGATTCAAGGTTTTTTGACCTATATGAACCACCCACAGATGTCACTTGCATCGATTTGGACACAAACACCATAAGCGTAAGCACAAAATAAAAGGCAATACAAAATATAAATAATGTGAAATGTTTATTAGTTGTGTGAATCGCAGAAACATTTAACTGTAAAGCTGTTGCCGAAACGTGCGTCACGTATCCTACGACAAACTCTTAATGAACTCGAAGCAATGAAACCTCTAAATTTAGACTCAACAAATAGTTTAGATCGCGATTTAAGGAGACGTAAACGAGAGGTGTGGGTATTTACTGAGAATGGCCGGAAAAATAATAATTTCGAAAACTTTTCAATTTAGCAACATTTGGAGCAACGTATTCAAGAGGCATTTCTCTTGTTTATGGCTTCAATTTTACGCGGATACCGTGAATATTTGGTGCCCATCTCTAAAGCTCCCTCAGTAGGTGCCACCGATCCCAGTGCCTTATTTCAATTAAAAGCATTTTTACGCTCCAGAGATAAGGTAAAATATGTAGATATCGCAAGTCTTTTTAATGTTAAAAATCATCCTTTTAGGCTTATCAGAAATTTTTTGAATTACTTATGAAGACTCAAATGTTTATACGTTTTATTGAAGAACGCTCGTTTGTATCGGATGGTGACCATGGTTTAACTTTTTTCGATGAATGTGCCGAGAAAGTAGGTTCTTATGATGAAACACCTTCTGATATACGTTTAGTAGAATGGGAATGTGGTCAAAATAGTGAACGTACAAAATACATTTTCCCACCTGACAGTGTTGTGCCCTCCAAAGGTAATTAAAAAATGTTGCAGTACTTTTTCATACTTACTACCGGAGCGTGGTTGCCCCATTTGCGAAGATTAGTGACGTCCATATGGCTGTGCCTGCCCTTTTATGAAATAATTTATTCAAACAAATTTTTTAAAGAAATATTTTATTTTAATGACCCAGAGGGTGATAGAAAATTCTATTTTCAGAGTTATACCGTGACTATAATTAAATGCTTGAGGTGCTTGAGATCTTAATATGCGCCTCAAGCTTTTTTTTGTGGGTAATGGTGAAACTAGGAGACAATTTATTTTTCATCTTTTGGTTCAGTAAGCTACAAATTTTTGTCAAATTAATTTTTTTAATTTTTAATCTCACAATTCGCATTCTACTCTCCAAAGTCTTTTGTTTACTTTCCATGTTAAGGAGATAGTTAAAACATTTAATATATAATGATAACGTTACACTTTACTCTCCAAGCCCTTTGATTTGAAAAGAGGCGATCTGCATTATATTGCCTTTGCAACTAAAGATGTGTGAAAATTTTCAGTATGATCGGATAACGATCGACATAAGTACCCAGGTTATCGATTGCCAACTTGCACGTCGATATAAAAGCTACCTAAGTAAATGCTTATGAAAAGTGTTTGCGACGATACCCATTTAGAGCTTGTGACTTGTTCATCATAACACACTATACCATTTGCGGTGAACATCACTTAGGTTTTTCCAGATAGTACGCAACACCCAAAACGAGTTGGTATGTATCCACCCTTCACTATACCAAACGATCTAGAACTATTTTCTGAATTGAATTAGTTGGGAACGGGAGATTGCCCATGTTTTTAATGTTTAATCTGTAGGTGACAACTTTCGAGATATTTCGATAAAATGTAGTAGTCCAGAATGGACACTATTTAAAATTGGTTGGCTCGGACTGTTCATGGATACTAAATGACATCAAAAAATTTAGATGGAATGCAACAATTTTTTTAATTGTCTTCTATATTCCTGCAAAAAATGGGTTTTTATATGACAAAATAGTGTAATTTTTAGCGCTTTACGAGCGCAGCTTATTCATTTCGTACACAAATTTAGACTATATTCATCTGTTTTTTAGACCCCTTTGCATATAACGAAAAGGAACTCTACATGACAACAATGAGTTATTTTTTGCATTTATAAAAAAAGTATGGAAGAATTGGGCGAAGTGATATTGGATATTCAGTTGTCGACCTTGTCCGATTATAACATTTTAACTTGTGTTTCTCTTATAGAAATTGCCTCTGCCCTAGTTTACAACTATGTAAACTTTACACTCAATCCAAATTTATTGAAATCTAAAAAAACTCAGATAACGCATATAATGCAACAACAATTGAACGGCACTCAAGCGCCGGGGTCACCAATAGCTCGTCGGACTAAACACGAAATCAAATTATCACAGAAATTGGCACGTCGTTGTCAGATTAATCCTGAATTGTGGGCTAAATACTTACTGGCCACCTGTTATTCGCTATATTTTCTTATACTCCCGGCCATGTTGTTGGATACGCGCCGCAGCGGCAAAGAACACGATATTTTAAGAGCCGCTTATGATATGTTGGTAAAGGCTAGTAAGCTAAAGGTTACTTGTGACGAATTTTGCTATCGAATTATGATGCAGTTGTGTGGCAATTATAATCTACCAGTTTTGGCGGTACGGTTGCATTATTTAATGAAAAGGTCTGGAGTGCAGGCTAATGCATTAACTTACGGTTTTTACAATCGGTGTGTATTGGAATCAGAATGGCCCAGTGATAGTACAACCTTAAGCCAACTACGTTGGAATCGAATTAAGAATATAGTACTCGGAGCGGCACATTTTAAACATGCCGGCCGGTTAAGGGCTTCTCGCAAACCCCTGTCAGCATCTTGTGAGAATAATTTAAGTACTCTGGAAACTGTAGATGGTACATCACGTACCAGTTTGGAATCTTCAAATTCATCGCAAATGAATACTGGTACCGCGGTACCGGGAGCGAGTGAGAGCTATGGGGTGACCATATTAGATTTTTCCGCTTTCGATAAGTTGCGCTCAAAACTAGGCAGTATTGTGCGTCAGTCGATTGGTTCGCAGGATGCTACTGATGATGTAATTAGTAGTGCTGGCTTATTGATATCTGGTGAAGGCTCATCGCCCACCAAAAATCCACAACCCATAACAACAAATATACATACATCACCCAGTCCGCAAAGTTCAGCAGTCGATTTGACTTCTACCACAAAACGCCAGCTATCGAATAGAGAAAGTTTTGGCGTGGATGCAGAACTTTTAAATAAACTTCAGCGACATCAATCGCAGACCGACCCAGCTATCGGAAAATTAATCAGCAGTAATAACGTAAATGAAGAAGGTGACGATGATGACGATAATGAAAATAGCACATTTCGTGAATTGATAAGGTCGAGAGACGAAATTGATGACGATGACGTCGATGATGCAGAACGTCAAAACGGGTGCACATTGGTCTGTCAAATACGAAGTCCCACTAAGTATTTTTATAAGACTTGTAACAAATCTTGAAGACGAATTTGATGATAATTATTTTCACAGAATATCGCCACGAACACCGGTAACGCAAAATGATCCCTTAGGAGCTTTGGATGAAACACAAACATCCACAGTTAAGACGAGCCCTGGCTACAGGGTTCCCAGCAGTATGTCTACTACAACAATTACTCATAACAGCAACATATATAGTGATAAACCTATATTGTTTAAAGGCCAACGCAGCGCCACCTTTGATGAATCAACTCAACTTAATAAAAGTATGCAAAGGTCTGAAACTATGCCCGGTTCTAGCGTAGCTTCGAGCTTGGCTAATTTAGGTTCGGCATTGAAATTTAATTTCGGGTAGGTTTCTTTAAAGCTACATGCATATATATTTATAACGTAATTTAGTCTAACTTGCCGTTAACGTGCGCCGTCTTATATTAGCCATGTGATATAAGGCGACCTTTTTTATTTATTTATTTGTTTATTTTTTTTTGCAAATGTCGCCCCTTATTGTATATATAATTGTACTTGTTACAAAATTATTTTTGTTTTTATTTATTTACCATTTAATTTTTCGTATACCTGCTTTTTTAATATTTAAAGCATTTATTTATTTTTATGATTTATTTTGAAATGTTTTCGTAGACGTTATTCACCTGCACGCTTGTCCTTTAAGAAAGACTTGAAATTACCTACCAATATTATAGAAAATATATCAAACATAAGGTAAGTGTATGTATACAAGGACTGAAGGCAGATTTACTAAAGTCTCTCATTTGTGTTTAAATGATTTTAGTTTTGCTGTTTTCGTTAAAATTAGATTTTGTAAAAATTGAGCCATAACTTTCTATTGATTTACATATGTTTCTAGAGATATTCAATTCAGATTTAATAATTATCGATGATAATTTCCATTAATTCTTACTTTAGCCCTAGTTTAACTGGCAAAAAATCAAATGAAATTATACAAGGAAGTTTAAGTAGCATTAAGTATGCTGCTAACTCGATCACTCGTAAATTTGATGAAATTAAAGTTGCGATTTCGGCTAATTCAACGCCCGTAAAGTCGAGTTTAACAACACAAAACTACAGTGACACCGGCCTAAATGAAGACGATATTATTGCTCATGAGGATGGCACTCTGAAAGTACGGCGAGTATCTAGTGATTTAGATCCATGGGGCCGTTTAAGTGAATCGCGTAAATCAAGCTACAACAACTTAGTGCCCTTAGGAGAAAATAATTCTGTAATGAATTTAAATACGGCACTGTTATCGTTACCCGAGAATTTATATAATCAACCGGTTGATGTAATATAACAAATTTTGAGAGTACATTTTAAATATATTAATTATCATTTTACAATTTTTTAGCATTTAGTGGATGCAACCACCAACTGTGATGTTCTCATACAAATGACGTCGTGCTCGCAATGCCACAACTGTTCAGTGTTACTATATGATGAAGAGATTATGTCGGGTTGGTCTGCGGAAGATTCCAATTTAAATACGACTTGTGATGCGTGTAATAAATTAACAGTACCCTTTCTAAGCGTACACTTTGTAAATACAATGGACGGTGATGACAATCTGACTAATGATTTAACAATACCATATCTAAACCCTTTGGTTTTACGTAAGGAACTCGAAAACATATTAAATCAAGAAGGTGACTTGGCATTATTGAAGGCCAACTTCGTCGAAGAACATCCAATTATATTCTGGAATTTATTATGGATAATGGAACGTATTGAAAGTAAAACTCATTTACCCGAATTGTGTTCTCCCTCTTTAGTGAGTTATAAGTAAACAAAGTTAAGGAAATATTTTTAGTTTCTATGAATATTCACAGGCTGACAGTGAAGTAGATCCTTTGAGTAAGCTGAAACAAGTAAAAATCCAATGCTTGTGGGACAATATACAAATGCATAATGAGGCCGGATTACCACTGTATATTTTGTATAGACAGCCACAAACCACGAGTCCGCTAGTGAAGGCTCTTCTGACAGATCAAGCCCAATTCAACAAAAAGTAAGTTTTTTTTTAAACTGTACAATGCTTCAGAACTCCGTTTTTAGTCCTTATGTAGTTTACCTACATGTTTGCACTTAATCTGTGATATTCTTTTTAAAACATATGTGTAAGGTTTCAGCTTTAAGTCTCTATTTCTGATTGCTTTGAGAATTTCAAATTTAGCTAACAAACAGACGTCCAAATTAGTTGAGGTCTTCATATCGATCTACGATAGGACTCCGACGCATCACCGACCAATAATTGTGACTTCTGCGATGAGTGCAATAGATATAGCTGTAAATACCTTCAAGTATTAACCAAGCAAATTGTTAATAAATCAATTAACTACGTTCAATATGGCTTACATAGTATTCACCGTTTACTGTTATATTCAATAAAAAGAATCGCCTTGGTTTTTTATAGTAAGCTCACCTCAAATTTTACAACAGTTCTAATTGACTTCGACTTTGCGATATTTCCAAAATCGAAACTTAACGCCTACCAATGCGATCACCTTAACTACGTAGTGGCAGCCTTGGGAAAACTCGAAAGTTCTGTTACATTTTCAGAACCTATAATAAATAGTTTCGATTTAAAATATTGCCAGAGTCGTCTGAAAGTTCACAGGCCATTATGGTCTTCCTAATTATTTATCAAGGTAGACATTAAAACTAGCCATCTTATTCTCCATATAAATCCAAAATATATTTGCGACTATAGGCCATTATTAAAATATTTTTATTTCTGTTAATAACTTAAGGATATCTTCTTTATATATCTTAGCTGATAGACGTTTAAGCTTCGTCTTATGACGAATTCAAATTTTGTCAATTATTGAAATATAGTAATAAACTTAGTAAAGGTTCGTTTGGAATAATTTTTTATTAATTCTCTTAGTGTTATACAGCAAATAGTTACAGCAATACGGTGCAACGATTTGCTGACACCGGTAAGAAAACTGGCAAATGAACGATACAAGCTGAAAATGGGCGGCATTGAAAGATCACATTCACTATATCGAGACATACTGTTTCTGGCTTTAACTGCTATTGGCCGTCCAAATGTCGATTTGGCAACATTTCACCGGGAATATGCAGCAGCTTTTGATAAGCTTAGCGAAAGGGAATGCAATATGTATTATCGCAACCAGGATTTGCCGCCATCAGCTGCTACTATTTTGTGTCGTGCCTATTTTAAACCGCTAATGTTACTTCCCTGACGAGAGGATAATTTATTGCCACCACGTTTCGCGTTACTTACATGAGATATTTTCAAATTTTATTATTAAACAATGATTAAGGGAATTACTAGACATAGATATATAATATATATGTAGCAAAAAGCACATTCATCGCGGAGAGTTAGAATTGAGGAATACGTAGATCTTGTTTTTATTTGCGTAGTTATTAGATATCCTTTTTCCATAATAATTTTTTTATTATTCGACGGTATTTACATGTATTGGGTTTACCTTTTCTCTTTCCTCATATGACTATACCTTATTTTTTTTATTATAATAATAATGTCTCCTATGTTATATATCTAAAGATTGTATATTTCTTGGGTGCGTTATATTTATTTCTTATCCATTTTGCCTTATAAATGTTAAGTTTTATGTTTTTTTAGTGTCTAAAAAGAAGACAAAGAAAAAGAAATACATTAACACAAACTCATATTTATTATAAAAAAGAGCAAACAAAAAAGACAATTTCCAAGAATTACTTGTAACCGTCATCAAAACGAATTTCTTATATTAACAAAGAGAAAAACAACAACAATAACAACAATTGCAATAAATACCATTTATATATATAATGCAATATCGACTGCAATGACTAAATTTTAACATCGTCCGTTTTTGTGTGAGCGTGTGAGCGTGTGAGCGTGTATGTATGTGTATGGTTTTTTTTACAATATTACACAATTAGCATAAATATAAATATTGCAATGAAAACAAAAATACGATTAATTGTTTTCATTAGTTATTTTAAATTCTAATTAACTTGTAAACAGTAAGCAGATAAATCGATTGTTAACCGAAGAATTATTAGAATTTATGTGAAAATGTTTTGTTTCAAAATTCTTACATCATTTCTTTAAATAAAGTTTAAATAAAAAAAAAAATAGTTTTTCATTACAAAACAAATACGAAAAGAAATGCTATTCTTTAAAATTAATCAAAAAACTAAGAGAAACAAAAGTTCTCGACTTATAATGTCAAATGAACTTCATTTAAGTTTACAGTTTTTGGAATGAAAGATCAGCCAACAACACACTTTCCATTTTATATAAAAATTTGTAATCATTTTTTAGGCAATTTTACCAATTTTGTCCTTTCACATTTATAGACCTTTTTCTTTTTATTAAAAAATGAGAACATATGAGTTTCATCCTATATGTTCACTTTTGACAATATTCAAATGAATTGGACGTTTGTGACGTAAATATCGAGCTTATTGCTGAGTAGTGTTTCTGGGTTGAACATGCCGGTAGTCCTGGATAACAGTTTTTCGGAAATGTACTCAGAGGATCGAAAGTTGTAGACAAAAAGAAGCAGGAAGTGTCAATTTTTTTATACCCAGTACGGAAGGAAGAGGGTATACTCATTTTATTTTTTTTCATAATGTATATAACGCCCAAAAGGAAGCTTCACAGACCCTACAAAGCGTATGTATTCTTGCTCATCATGAAATTTTAAACTGATTAAGCGATATCTGTCCACCTGTGTGGTGGTTGTTGTTGGCATTCTCCTGGTTGCAAATTTAAAGATATCGACTTGGCAGAAACATTGGAAGTTTTTACACTTACGTTGATATTGAAAATGAGTCAAATTGGTCAAAGCAGAAGCCCGCAATGAAGCGTAAACTCAACGCAGTTTCGTCGCTGCCCAGAAATTATAAAAGTTAGCAGGCTGATAATTCCCACATTTAATTTACGAAACAATCTACTCTTTACATGCAAAAATGGAAAAAATCGGCCATGTTCATACAAAGTTACAAGTGATTAAATTTTATTTTTTTCATTTTTTTGAGATTTTATGCTCATTTATCGTAAGACAAACAAGATAGAATGTTTAAAGCTATTTTGTACATTCCTTAAATGAAAATATGTTATCTGCTTAAAAACGGGTCAATTCTAAAATGAAGATAGTAGACAGCGCGATTAGCTTTTTCTCAATAATACCAGCACTTTGTCGAGAGAAAATTTACGTTTCTCAAGTGACGGTGTGGCTTACAAAATCAATCTATTTTCATAAAGAGGCTGTTGAGTTAAATGAATAAAATAGGACAAATCCAAGTTTTTCTTCAGCAGAGTTTTTTACGGTTGCGATCATGATTACGAATCACGGATTATGCTTTAAAACAGTTCCCCTTGTTCGGTTGTCTAAATTAAACTGAAGTCATTATTAAAATTCTCTCCTGTTAAAAGTACTAATGACTGTTATAGCTATAACCATTATAAGTGCATGCAACTGAGGCAAACAGACAAGCGAATCCCGGCCCAAATACCCGAAGAACAACGAGCAGTAACTGCTTTTGAGCGAATTCAATTGAATCTACATAGCACCTGTAGGAAGGACACCACACAACAGAGGCATACCCAAATGCTGGTCTGACTCTGGTCTTGTACAGCCTTCCTGTAAAGTAAGGATCACCAAGCTCTTTGGGCCACCATTCAATAAATTCTAGCGCTGACCTAGTTTTATTTAAAGAAAACTTAGGGTGCAGATTAAAACGTAGTCTTTAGTCGAATAGGATTCCTAAATCCCTGAGCAAACTTACATTTTCCAATTTTTCTGAGTCGATGAGTAGTGAATGAATTCCTTATCAAAAATGGAAGTTTCTTGCATTTTTTTAGATTTGATTTCATAAAGTTTAATGAGCACGACGTAGCCAAATTACCTATGTCAGATTGAAGGAGATGTGATTGCGATTCCAAGGAAAATGTAGGAAACAGTTTAAGATCGGTAACGTAAATTAATTACCAAGGGATCAATGGTGTATAGAATGAATAAACATAAATAAATAAATGACGAGGAATTCAACAGAGGTGATGGAGCTAGCCAGATTCTTGAATGATCCGTTATGAAGACAAGAACTTATGCATCTCAATAAATATAAACAAAAGGCAGAGGCCTGGAGTTTACAGATCAATATAATACGGCTAACAAAGTCAAAAGCCTTACTGAAATCAGATCCGCCCACAGGTCACTGGAAAAATCCTTGACAACATGACAAGTAAATTCTAAAAGGTTCGTAACAGTTGATCTTCCTTTTAGAAAGTCATGCTGAAATGAAGAAATAGAAAAGTTGATAGTAAAAAGTGATTGTTGAATAGTAACAGCAAGTCTTTGATATAATTTAGGTAGGACACTCAAGTTGGCAATGCTCCTATAGTTCGCAAAGAGATGGCTATTCACACATTTGTGAAGTCGAATAAGAAAGTTACTCTTCCAACACAAAGGTACAACACCATCTTCGAGAGCATGGTTAAAAATCAACACAAATCAACGCCACGTAGTTCAACAGAGCATGGTTTGATGATGGAATGTCACACGGCCGTGATGCACAACTACATGGCAAAACGCATCCAACATACATCTAAAGCCACTAAATGATTTTTGGTTAGCTTAATAGTATATTGATAACCATGTGTATTTTTTTTTTAATTTGTAAACGAAACTACAGAGTAAGAGATATCAACATAAATTCTTTGCTATTGTAGATATATGTTTGTACCAGTTTTAGTTAAAAATTATTTCATGTAAATCACTGTATCAAAACTTCAGTGAAAATTAAATCCTGGAACATCAATTTTTGGAACTTTTCCACATAAATCTGCTCTTATCTAACCAATAACAGGAATAATCTTGGTGAATAAAGTCATTGAGCGATCGTGGTTTATTGGAATATGTCCAGAGATTATATGATCCTTGAATTTCTATGCCAAAAGAGTCGATTTTGTCGGTAAATGAATGGCATGTTGCACCATTTTGTTGAAGCCACATATCATCCAAATGGAAATCAACCAATTTTTGCCATAAAAACTCAGTTACCATGTTTCTTTAGTGTTCTTCGTTCTCAGCCCGCAAACCACACCTAAAGATTATTTTTGTACATGTGAAAGTCCTTTAGAAATATCAGATGTATTTTCTTTATACTCAATCCTTATTTACGTAGTATTCCGGGGGTTCATCCCACTTTCTCATTATTTTCGGAATAAGTTGTAACAATTACCTTACAACTTCTGCAGAATTGCGTACGTATTGTATTCTACAAATGATGGCAAGATCCAAACGGTATTGAAAAAAAATGTGATCCAAATCTTAATCAGATGTGCCTTTTATTCGCGGTTACTTTCGGAATCATGAAATGGATAATCTTATATTAGCGACAATTCCCATGGGAACAGAAAGCGTCTTGTAATGAGTCTTCTTTGGCAGTATAAGCTCAGGGCTCCACCAGGACTACTCCCAAGAAATTTATAATAAAAACTAGGACCTCCGGATTTGTGATTAATATTCGACATTTTCTTTATTCATCTCAGCTTTTCTTGTATTCTAATGCTACCCTTATGTATATTTTATTGTTAATACTACCTTAAGTGCCAACTCGTATGATTGCTAGTGCTGGCTTAGGTACTAAATCGAATGATTTTATAAGCCGCAGAACCGTTAAGCATGTGAACCAATTATTTCTATATTTGCCCTCGCAAACATGTATAGGAAATGCTACGGGATATTTATTAACTATTAAGCTATTTATGTTGTCGTAAGGCAGCAAAACGCTTCCTTACAATCTAAGAAATAATTCTCCCCGTTCTTGCAACGAGTAACCAAATAGATGAAGATTACTTGAGAAAGAGAATTAATTTTCGTTTAGCACAGAGGAGAAGTTTAGATTATGTCCATGAATTGAAATGGATGAAAACGTTTTTATTTACCTATTTTCGCATTATGCTACAATGCGCGCAGCAATTATAATTAATCATTTATGTCATTTTCGGAGCAGTAAGTACTAGATTAAACGACTATAGTTTTATACGTAAAAAGACCCCCCATAAATAGACTACAAGGTTTTTGTGTTATATTTATTTATTTATTTACTTTATTTACTTATACATGAAACTCAATTAAAACAAATTAACTGTCGAGCTCAATTTACTCTTAAAGTACATTTTATATTAATTAATATTAATAGTATAAGCATAATAAAACAAATAAGAAAAAAAAAAGAAAAAAGAGCATGTGCACAACTAGCATAGAGCCACACCCACAGCCAGTATAGGACCAAAATGCAAATGAACCCCTTAGCCATCGCAAACATGGAAAAGCTTGGCAACCGATAACAGTTAACAACAATTAATTTTCCGATTATAATGACTTATTAAGGTGAAAAGTTAGCTTAAGTACCACATAGATGAATCGCGCGTATTAAGCAATTTTGCTTTAATGGGCTTTAAAGAGTCCGATAATGGGAATAAGTGATAGACGTCACTTAGGTTTCTGCAAACAACTCTGAGCGGGCTAAATAAGTCATAATTATATTTACATTGACTAAGCTTAATCAAGATAAAGTGCCTAGAGAAGCGGTTAAAGACATTAAAGCTTATCTCACGAACTAATGCAGGCGAGCCAATAGTACCATTTATTACTCCAGTTGCAAATATAAATATATTATTTCGGTCGTATCAAAAATAATTACGTACATCCTCTACTTTATTCTCAAACATGTAAATTATGCGATGTTATTATTTGCGCGTACACAGGAACACATGACATGCACTTTACACTGAAAATTACAATTAATCATCAAGTAAACATAAAAATTAGAATTCTTCAATGCGTATTGATTTAGATGGTACTTACTTTTACAAGTGCTAATTCATTTGTTTGAGTTCCTGCTAATATCCTTGAACCATCAACAGCCACTTTTATTTCTTTTTCTCTTATTTTACTTTGATTTTTCTTCATCATGCAAGGTTTTTCTCACCAATTTTTTTATGATTAAAACGATATAAAATTATGACTTGCGAAACCGAAAAACCGAAGCGAACAAGAAAAGCGAACGAATTCTAAGATCGCGCGTTTGTTTCATTTTATTCTACAAACCAAACGAAAAGATACTGTAATAACGAGATGTTTAGCATTTGAAAGACGACAGAATAAAGGCTGAATACTGATATAAGTATGTACATGCTTAACCATCTAGTACGAACCATCCATACAACATGTATGTATACACGCGAAAAAGAGACAACTTATAACTAACATAAAACTATTTGTGAGTTCAACTGATAGTTTGTATAGGCAAACGAGCCACGAGCAACCTCTCGCCGTTGAAAGGCAACGGCTTTCAGCCAGATTCATAATGGATAGGCAGCACCACTATTTTCGCTATCGCCAATTTAATATTTCTGATGCTTGTATAGACGTTTCTTGACCACCGATGATTGAACACTACTGCCAAGTGGCAGCGGAAAAGTAGTGCGGCGCTGCTTGACAAAACCTTTGATGAGAATGCTTGACTGGCATTTTAGTAAACAAATGAAGTTTTGATAATACGATGGGATGTCAAGTATCAAAATCTAAGATTGAGTTTTCAGGTCCCCTAACAACACGAATAAGATTTGTTGAATCAACAAATGCCACAAGTGGCCGAAGCTTACCTGCGGATACCATGTTTTTGTTTGTCCTCAACGCTGTATATTCTGCCGTAAAGTGCATCTGCTGTATATTTCTTGTCAAATGGCATTAAAGGGCCAACCTTGGCCTCGTGAATTAATAAAAATTTCAAAATTACGAATTTGTGGACGTACCCAAAAATGCGTTCCATTTTTTCAAACGAGTTATGGTATTTGCAGTTTTCCGAACAGCTGTACAGTGGACTGGCTAATAGAACTATACGCTTTCTCTTCGACAGAGTAGAAAGCTTAGACTCTTTGGCCAATTAGAACACCCGTTTCTTAAAAGTCTGAAACATTCTTGGAAAGATTTGAATGTAGAATTTAAATTGGTTTTTAACTACAAAACAGTTAAAGTTAGATGATTGCTTACTCAACCATGATAAAACGGATTCGACCGGCAATGAATTTCATGTTTATTAAGTGATGAATTGGCAACGCTATTTAGAATTTCCAACAACAGTAAAGTTGGTGATAATTCGAGCTTGAGTGCGGTCTAAAAATTAATTACTTGTAATCAATTTATAATTTTATACAACCTAAGAAAAAAATAGTGAGCCATTTCAATATAGCTGCATCTCATTTCTGTAAAACGCATCACAAGTAGGTCAACATTATTTTTACATAGAACATTTTATTGTATCAATTTTAGTATATTAGACCTCGATAGAATCGATAAATCAAACATTTTAATCAATAGCAAGTGATGCCTAATACTCTCTTTGATTTCCTTAGTTCGAGATCGGTTGATCCAACTTTACAGTGTGCAAAGGGAGAGGTGCGCGCCAACGCGCCTCAGTTCGAAATGAAATTTGTAAATAATTGTATGAATTTGTCTATTGTGAAGAAGAAGAAGAAGAAAATTGATAGAAGCACAATTTTTTTTAAGTACCGAGCTAAATTACAGAAGGTTTCGTAACTTCCGTCTAAGCTCGTTCATTGAAGAAGAGAACGAGTAGAACCGTATCGTGATATTGGTCTTTCCTGATAAGGGTGGAAAAAATTTTTCTGAAAAATGTTATCAATTTTTCATAATTTCGGAACGGTATTTCTCTTGGATTCTCTCCATCTCTTAAATTATTTCTGAAGCCAATTCACATTTCCATCATTATATGAATTGCTTGGTTGTTTAAAGCAAGAAGTTGATGGATCCATATCCGTAAATTCGATTTGGTCATGCATATTATTTTGAAAGTTATATTGTCCTGGGATTTTAGTGTAATAAGGATCTTTTGTCGATAGGATCCTTGATTACTACAATCATTTAGCATTTTTCTGTCTTCATTTCTATTTATAAAAGTCGTTACAAAGATATATCGTTCATGATTTCATTCAACTTCTTGAGCTGAAGATAACGACATTGGCAAATCAGTCGGACAAGACGTAAAAAGAACGTAGCACAATGGATTTCTTAAACCGGACGTAAACACCCGAAGTGCGTCCTATCTATGTTTTTATTGACTATTAATGCTAACGCTCTATCGTATGCCACTATCGTTTTGTTTATTAACAATGAAAGTTTCATTCTTACCATAAAGTTCAAGGACTGTTTAAAAACTTTATATAAAAGTGATCAGTTCTTGTTCAGTCAAATAAATGGATCGTTTGTCAGCATATGTAAAATCTAAACTGGCTATTTTTGTGTCTATCAGTGCTTTGAACTACCAGCATATTTCTGTACATTTTGTTAGCAGTGTGCCACCTGTCTCCATTACACATAATTCTCTAACTTTTCGCCAAATTCGTCAAGGGTTCGTCACATTTAACTGAGTACAATATCCTTGCCTCTTCAAATAGCTTTACTTCTGTCCTCGCTGTTAAAAGGGATGTTAATTTATTCGACAGTTCATCTATCTAGACGAATTGCACTTTGTAATGGTTGCGATATTTGGCCTATATTCGTTATCTGTTTTCTCTTTCCCATCGCCGATGTTTAAATTTTGGAAAAATCTACTAGACTTTCCGAACTCATACAATTAGATCTTGCTCCACTTAATATAAGACAAGCACAGACGGCAATTTTCGATTGGTCAAATATGAAAAAAATTATATATATACTCAACGATTTCTCTGCACATCGATAATGGCCAAAATTATTCACAAAATCAAAAACTATTTAATGAGAATTATGCTCGCTTTAAAAAAGAGAAACACAAACATGTGCGCCGCTGATGTTGCGCTCAGCCATGACTTTAGAGTTCTTGCCTTTAGAAGGTTACCAATGCCTGGCCTGTGGCGACCATACCATAAGTGGTAGGCAGAGTACGTTATCAGCTGTTGTATCAGATGTGTTGTAACAATTCGAAACAAGAGTTTGTGTGGAGTAGATCCAATGAACCGTAAACGCGGACACAAATGTAAAATTTGGTATTCAAGGCGGTAAATAATTAATGGTTTTGTCTTACAATAAGCGACCACTATAATGTTTTTAGTATGTATTACAGTCACTAGATGTGTTGATGAAACACACAAATGCTTTTCGAAGCTGACGGAAAATAAAGAAATTTTCATTAATTGGAAAGGACAACACAGCCTAACTCGAATGGTGGTAAGTAATCTGAATATTTGTGCATTAGCGACTTCTTTTTACTTACACAAATATAAAGATTTCTTTCTAGGTTTACGAACATGAAATGAAAATGAAGGCAGTTAATTTCAAACTTCTCGGATCTTGCCAAAATTCGCATGTGTGGAATCACTACGATCAAAGAGCTTACCTGGAAAACCATTGGACCGGGCACAATAGCAATGCTGCTAGGTAATTTGCTAAGTAAGCAGTAAAAAATTAAAGCGCGAAAAACTAAATTTTTCTAATTGTTTTGCTTACATGATTATCCCCCAGCGGTTTGCCAAAAACTGTTATATACTTAATCGAAAGCTAACTTTCAGCTAGCCCACATATGTTTTTCGTTTACCAACGTACGCAAATGTTGTGTTCAACAGATTTTGCGTTATGCGCCACGTACAACGCATCACGTAATTATTACGTTCTTACTTAAAAGTGTTAGTGATCATTTTGATGCCTGCGTGGGTGTTCTCCGAAATGGTTGACTTCTTTTATAACAATAGACGATCTCATCTCCTGATTGATTTGTGTTCTACTTTTATTTTTATTATGACATTGTCACAAGCTTCTTTTTTTTTTTTTTTTTGTTTGTGAGGGAAATGGATTAGGCCTGTATGTGTCGATTTAGACCCATAATCCAGTAGCGATAAAAAGGCACGTAGGTG
>KK502824.1:51561-66614 GCA_000688735.1 Glossina austeni
TTTATAGACAAGACCATGCCATCAAGCCGAGCTTCACGTGCATAAAAGTCAGCTTTTTCATTGATGCCGAAACCACGGTGACCTGGGATCCAGATGAGGTGGCATTTTTTAATGCTTCGATTTTTTAAGAGGTCGTAGATGTCAAACACGTACATGTTATATGGGTCTTTATTCTTGATTAATGTCAAAGCCGATTTGCTGTCAGAGAAACATACAAATTTTTTTAAATTATTTTCATAAAACTTATTTACATTGTTCAAGAACAAAAGATAGGATACACGTAAGCATATCATCAAAAGTAGTACTACCATATGAATACATGTCACCAATAGTAGTACTTGACCAAAAATAAATAGTTCGCTATGTATACGTCAGCGTTATCGTAATGTAATCGCTGTTGATTTGTCATATAAAAGTAGAAGTTCTTATAGCTGCATTTCAAATTGAAAGTGTTTATTATGAATGAATAGGCTGACATTATGACGCGTTATTATTTGTGGGTTGACAAAAATTAATGGTAGTTAACAAATCATTTGGTTTCGTATGTATACGTAGAAGTAAAACAAAAAGGAAACAACGCGCAAGAAAAAAAAGGTAATTTATTTTAAATTTACAAATTATTTACCTAATTTATGTTTACGTTAGGGGCACACTCAATGAGGCTTCATTTTCGTTTTCGGGTTGAAAAATCCTATGCGGAAATTCAACGGCCAGCCGCGCTACCATATCGTTTTACAAAAATATGTAAACAAAAAGATGTAGTTTTAGAACCAAAAATGAAGAAATCAACGTAAACGTAAACAACAAATTAATAAAAAATTCCCAATCCGGAAAAAGGAATGACGCCTCATTCTGCGAGTCCCCTTACACTAACGTATTTTTTTAAAGCTCTTTCGACCTAATGTATGCACTTTAAATAAAATATATCGGAAATCACTCAAATAAACCAGCAACAATAAACGTCGTTTTCTTGATCTTGGCTATGCCATTAAGCAGTGAATTTGGGAAAATTTGGATTTAAATTTTTTACAATTTGCTTCGCAAATGAAAACTGTGGGGTATACCAGATTTGCTTTAAAAATAAACTATTCTCGATTAGATTCTGAGCCATCTCGGCCGTGCACGTCTGCCTGGCTATAGAAGTTCGTGTTTGAGGGTATAAGTTTGATTTCAGTTAACGGATGAACAGCAGACTAGCCTAGATCACGTTAAAAAGGTATATACTTTATGGGATCTTCCATGCTTATTTCCATGGGTTAAACGTATTTAGCAAAACAAATGCGTTATAATGCGCGGACTACAACGGGCATTAGTGACCGACTGCTTAATTAATTTCTTTCTGACGTCTTCTGATTGATACCGCCGGATATGGAGTACATGGGACGATACGAATCATAAAATTTAAATACAAGTTTGCTGTTGGACGGAAATGTTAACATGAGCAAAAACCAACATCATACGTATTACACCATTGAATGTTTTACACTAACTAAGCCATGTATTTTTATTTAAATTTATTTTAATTTTTATAATTACAGATTTAAATATGAGTTAAGATGTATCATTGTTTTTTAATCTTTACTTATTTTTATTATTCTTTGCTTGCTTTTTTTCTTTAATTTTCATTCAGTTGAAAATATTTGTTTCCTCTTAGGTATCCAGTATATGTAAATTTTTGTTTACTTTGTTCATGCCTATGTGACCCTCGATGTATCGTGTTATACGTATGTGCGAACGTATTTTACTTGTATAACACAATGTATGAGTAATTCCAGTGGGTTGCATACATTCAAACTAATTTTTGTTTTCTGTTTTTTTAGATTGATTTAAGATGTTTGTGATAACAGAGTGATGAATGGGTCGGACATGAGTTTGCGTTCGTGCTGATGTAGTAATTCAGTCACAGTTCCGGTGCAATTATTGTTTGAGACCTTTTTTTTTCTCTACTCTTCGGTATGCCAATAAGCATTGCGTGGATTTTCAATTTTAAAATTGGCTTGGTCTAGTGGTTACAACGCCGGTCAATTTTTTGGTTTTTTTTTACTTTCTGTTGAAATAATTTATGCACTGATGTATGACAAAGAGGTAAGTACATTTAAGCCTACGTAAATGCTCCAACACTTAATCGGACAATTTAATAAATCATAGCGACCGATAAAAGAAAAGAACAAATTAGAATTTAATTCGCATCAAAGCGAACATTAGATATCCACCCCCATAATCATAGATATAAATTTGGTTTTTTTTTTTATATCTAGGCGTGTTAGTTAAATTGAAATAATTTTTTCCTTGCACCGAGTTGGGTTGTAATTGACATAATTGGAAGTTTTTTTTTCGGCGCGCTTGGGATTCCAGCCATTTGCAATCCAAATCCATGGATATTATGGAACTAGGAATGAAAAGATGCTATGCTTTAGCTTTCAATTGGAATCATTGAGGCTTTTAGAGCTCAAGGCTAATTTGGGACTTTAAGCTGATATTGCATGTTCATTTCTAAATTTTACAATAGGAATGATGAAACTATCTCACGTTCGTTCGATAGTGGATACAAAAACGGAGAAATGGATTTTAAACAGTTTTAGCTAAGACGTAATTTCCTAAAACAAAAGACAAGAAAGTTACAATTCAACAGGTTATAAAATACAATTATATGGATAATAAACTAGATAAAATTATAGAAGTCTCTAAATAAGACATGATATAAATATATTTTAACATAAAAAAAAAAATTTGTTTTTTATCAGCTTCTATGTATAGGCACACACACACGTATCGTATATACTGATCATACTAATTATAATTAAATTTATTGTTCAGATATATAGAGTATCCAAAAATGAACTGATATATTAAAATTCTTAAATTTGAGTGAACAAAGACCAGTTGTTTTCTGACACATAACCTCTCTGCCTCTAGTTCTAATAAAGCAAAATGATTATTAAATTATCAAATAAAAGTAAGTTTTATTAAAACATTCAAAAGTCAGCTCATTTCAAGACACCGTTTATATTAAAATATAAGTTTTAAATGCAAATTATGATTATTAAGAAACTTTTCAACTCGAGGTTACGAGATTAAAAGAAGAGGAACGGAAGGTGAGAGAGGGGGAGAGAGAGAGAGAGAGAGAGAGAGAGAGAATAGCAAAGTTATCTATTTAGATTTGTGTGCGGTTTTTTGTTTTACCTATATGAGGCGCTAGTTTCTGTTTGTCTTTTGGTTTTATTTATTTATTTATTTTTTGTTTCGTTTTTGTGCAAAAATTGTGAGTATATGTACATACAAAAACCTATATGTACGCAATATTGTATAGATTAAAAGAAAATTTAAATAGTATGACAACAAACGAAACCACAGTTAAAACAATTCATCTGATAATAGTAAATATGAGTTATATAGTTTATATTGATATTAGAAAAAAAATTTTTCAATATAAATTTGCGATTTTTTTTTGAAAAATTTTTATAATGGACTACATTTACAAATCACAGCAAGCCGTAAATTAACTAAAAATGAATTATGTTACTGTGACATACATAATATTAATGACAGCAACAAGTAATTCGTTTAAGACAATCTTGACATTTTGATATCAAAAACCAAAGCTTTTTCTTTATTACTCTTCATTTAATGACGTGGTGATTAGTAAAAATTTCACTTTTGGCTAACACATGAATAGATAAAAGTTACTTAATTGGCCGATCGCTCTTATGAACGACGGAAAAAACGGAGAGATAAATCTTTAGTATGATCACGAAATATTTGGAGCAAATATAATAAATAATTATAACCCTTTGAGACTCACTAAAGAAAAGTTAATTTTTACCTCGGCCGTAAGCATTACTCTTAGATAAAAAGCAATATTAAATAATTCTGGACTTGTTGATACAATTTTGAATTTTTTGAGCTAATAAGAAGAACTAAGAATTTAGAAAATGCCTTAAAAATAAATCGGGAAGGTTTATGTTTGTCCTCTCGATTTTTTTCGTTTAAGCAGAACACATATGTTCTTGTCTTAGAAGCCTATTTACTAAGAAATAAAAATTCAATCTTTCTATTTAGTGCCGTTACGTTATGCTTCAGAAAAGCGCTTCAACTTATCGAGTGAACAAGAAATTAAATTGAGGGAAATGATTAGAACTTGAATTAATTATTAGCCTGGGCTGTAGTCACAGCAGGGCATACATAATATATACATCTATACAAAGTTAAGTCAGGAAAACAATTTTTTATGATGTATATATGCGCGAGATGATGCAATATATATATATATATATGTCTTATCTTAGGAAAAAAAGTCCAAAAAATAAACGTAAAGAGGAAAAACTATAATAACTTGTGTGGTTATGCGCATCTTGTTATTCTTCCTTCTTTCAAAATTATTTATTAATGAATTTTTATCTTAGATAATATTAAATGTGTTTACTTTATAGACTGGATAGTTTAAATTTTAGTTTGACTTTTCTGTTTAATATGGATTTGTGCTCATATGTATATAAAATTTCTTTAGGTTTGTGTTTTCATATTTTTTTTTTAAATTTTTATTGATTCGGAAAATAAAAACTTAAATACGAAATTTGGTTTCTCAATTTGTTGATGTGTATGTGTGTTGTTTTTATTTTTAAATTTATAATATATTAGTTTAAAAAATTATTTCACTTTTCCCGCTTATTTTTTATTGTTATTCAATAATGTGTAATTTGTTTATTGTTTTTTTTTTATTTTTTATTATTTTTGTTATTAATAACTTGCTGTGTTTTTGTAAATGCTTTTTTTTTCTTAGTCGTTTACGCTTGTGAATTGGTTCTGTTCTGTTACATTATCTCTTCATCTTATACAATATAGTCTCTGTGCTAGATATTGATGATTATAACTGCGGGTTTCTTCCTTCTTCTTAGTTGGGAGGTGTTCGATTATAATAAACTTTGTTAAACTTGTTACTTTTTGGTGGTTCACGCTTTGAAAGGAGAGAACATTTGATATATGAACTTACTTTTTTTTTATGAATGAGATATGGTGGACTTTAGACGAACGACATGAAATGATTTTTTTTTCCTATTTTTTAAGAATAATTTTAGTTTTTCTGTTTTAACTTTTACTTCCTATAACTTACTTTTATATTTTCGTATGTATATATTTAAATGATTTTAGACGTGTGTAGGTGTAAGTGTGTGTTCCAGTTATAAATAAATTTTTTAGATGTAAGTTTAGTTTTAATTGTAAACTATTTGTATATATATTTATATTTTGTATGTGTTGTGTGCGACTGTGTGAATCAATGTGCGTGTGTTTTTGGGCGTGTTGAGTGTTATGTTGACTTTTTTGACGTTCAGCAGCAGACGGTAGATGAGTATATAAATGGATGCTTGTGATAGGCGACTTAAAGTAAAGAAATTATAAAAAAATAAAACAAGTGGGCAATACCACCTCGCCACTTTATGGAACATAAAAAATAAATAACCAAACCAACAAAGAAAATATAAAAACAAAAAAACCGAAAACACAACATGAGCCTCACAAATATCCGTATATTTGCATCCACTCGTCTGCATCGCTATAAGCACATCATGTTTTTTTGTATATAATAGTACTGAGGCTGTTGTTTTTTTTTTCTGTTTTCTATTCACTTAAGTCGGATAGATATAAAGGAGAGAGTGGCTACTCGGTTTTGCTTAGTTCCACACACGTAAGAAGGAGTCCCACGAACCCGTTGCCACGGCCATGCCATTTTCAGTGACACCCAGACAAGAAACACGATTGTCGTGTCCGGCCAATATACCGGAGCGTTCCGCTTTCATTGTGTCCCAAACATTGCAATTAAAATCGTCATAGCCGGCAAGCAATAAGCGGCCACTCTTGGAAAACGCAACAGATGTAATGCCGCATATAATATTATCGTGCGAGTACATTGCTAGTTCCTGATCGGCACGTATATCAAATAAACGACATGTTGCGTCATCTGAACCGGTGGCAAAAGCTTGGCCGTTAGGGAAAAATGTCACCGCATTTATATCGGACTCGTGCCCAGGGAAAGTCTGTTTGCATACGCCCTCTCGGATGTCCCATAGTTTAGCTGATGCATCACATGCTCCAGAAACAAAGGTCTGACACCCAGGTGCTAAGGATAGCGCCATGACATCGCCTGTATGTCCCAGGAAAGAGGTTACTTGCTGGCCCGTCTCTATGTCCCATAATCCACAGGTCATATCGCCAGAGCTAGTAACGATTTGATTATCGTCGAGAAAACGGCAGCATGACAAGTAGCCACCGTGGCCAGGTAGCTCGCGTGAAACGCGCACATTCCCTTCGCGAGTCTTCAGGTTATAAATTGAACACATGTTATCCAGGCCACCGCAGGCGACGTAACTGCCCGACGGGGCGTATGCGCACGTCATTACCCACGACGAACGCAATGGTATGGCATGCACTTTATTAGTGGTGTGCGAGTCCCAGACGATTAATTTGCCATCTTGAGAAGCTGATACTAAATTACGAGAATCATTACCCCAATGCATGGCATAAATTTTTGCCAAATGACCGCGCAATGTCCGTCTTGTCCGCATTTGTATACGACCGATCGGCTCTAGTGAGGCAGCTGCCTGTACCAAACTTGTGTCGCAGGCCGCCTTGCGGGCATCGCGTATCGCATTCTTAAGTGACTCAGCTTCTTGTCTCAGACTATCCAGCTCATTCATTGTGGGCGAGTGTATCTACAAATGTTGCAATTCCAGGGAAATTACTATTAATGTGTTTTGTTGATTAGGGTTGAAAATCCCTATATCTGCTGCTTATTATTTGTAGTTTCAGATGTCATACGGTGAAGGAAATTAAAAAACATAAAAACATTTTAGGTGCGGCTGCGGTCCCTGCCTTTCAACACAGATCTTTCTTACCTTTTATTTTTCACAAAAGCTTTTGCAAACTTGTCCGCACTTTTCTAATCGGAAGAAATTTTCGAATTTCCTGGAAATTTAACGTATTTTTGCAGTTCTGCGGAAAAGTAATAATTCGAAAATATGAATCAAATCTGCTTTTTTCTTTAACGTTGTCTGGATATCTTCTACACTGTTTTCCGCTGTTCAATCAAGTGTGTATATATATATATATATATATGCATATATGTGTATATGCTTCCTGCTTGCCTCTTTTCAATATATTTTCCCTTTAGTTCCGTTTAAGTTTAATCGTTCTTGCCCTCCTCTAGGGGGGTGAATTCTTATTTGTGCTTGTTTAAACAAATTGTGCGATAAGTTTTCTAGTTTTTTGTAAAGAATATAAAATTGTTGTGTCGGTGTAGCAGAAAATAATTATTTAGGATCTTTTCCAACTTTTCCACCGCGGTACAATTTTTTCACTGCTTTCGTTTTCCCTTACTTTACTTTTTTGGTACACCAAAATTGCAATTTGCACCACCGATGGGGAAAACTTGATTAATAATATGACGAAACAAACGACAGAATAAACCAGGAGCAATTTAACGAAACAAAGTAGACGGATATATAGGTATTAGCACATATAGTTGCCGCACAAACGCAAAACGAGAATACATAAACGCATATGATAAACGGAGACAGCATATGAAAAAAGAAAATCAATGTCGTTCATTAGTATTTTCGCTGCTTTATTTTGCTGAGCAACAGCAAAGTCATTTTGCTTTTTTATCTACTTTATATGTGCCTATGTACAAGCTTATATCAAAATTTTTCACTTTTATCGTTGAAAAACACTTACTTCTTCAATTTTCGGGTTTCACGAAAATTATTTACGCATTTAATTTAATAAATTTTGCAGACATTCCAAATAACCTATACTCGATTACAGGCTACACAAATTTTTTCACAATTTCTTCGACTACACACAACAACGAGCAAAACTTAATTTGACATTTCGGCCAACACCTATACAGCGTTGCCGCAAAGTAGAATTTTCTTAGAAAATATTAAGCGATCGAAAGGTAATTCAACTTTCACATAATTTAACATAGGAGATTTTGCAAAAGGATGCATTCCACTTTATAACGCGCTTTACTTGTTCCGATGAGTTATGGAATTAATCAATCAAATTTCTATTGGAAAGTAAACAAAAATTGAGATCAATTTACGTGGCCATTTTGAAACGAAATAAGCATATTATATTTAAATTCACCTACATATTCATAAAGGAGTGGTAGAAACAAAATACTCTAGGGAGAAACCTTTTAAAGGAAATAAAGATGCTTTATCGAGATTTATAGAAAATGATTCAACTGATTTAATGCATTGTTCACTTTTTCCACAGTGTTATTTAACCCTATAATTAGCGACGTTTTTTCAAATATTTATGTCTATCAGAATGTGTCACTTTGACCTATAATTTTTGTCGAATTGGCACAGTTTTAAAAATGGAAATAAGACACCGAAATTTGGCACAAACCTTCCCCGATCGATGAAGAACTTAGGTTTAAAAAATGGTTACAATCTGTCCACATACATGCCTACAGAAAATTCGGAACTGAGACAACCTCGAAAACACGCCGACAATTTTGTCATATATTCGTCTATAACTTTCGATTCCGTGAAGATATTTCGGAATCGCCTGCATGCTACGGTCCAAAAACATCTCGATCGGCTTGCTAATACATTTCAATTCTAACGCACATTGGTACATTCTTCACCAAATTACAGATAAACTGTAAAGAAAATGAACCCATGCCGTAGTTTCAGCGATACTCTCTCACACTCAATATAGTTGTCGAAGTGCGTCAACTGCTGTCTAATGGGGTTTATTTCACTCGACAACAGTATAATTTAAGTAAAGTAATTTATTTAATAGCTCTTCATAGTATTTAATAACGTTTTTAGCTCCACATTTTCATTGTTGATTGTTATATATTATATGGTAAAATATTTTCTCGGCGAAAACCAGAGAAGTTTCACTGTAAATAGATCTGTGATAACTTATAACAAAATTAAAAACAACGGATTTTTTCCAATTTGATTGTTTAATAAACCAATAACCTCGTGTCTGCATAGTAGCAAGGTTGTAGCGCTCGTCGCAGCGATTCGATATCTGAAAGGTTTTACCTTTAAATGTATCGTAGTAGATATTGCTTTGTTACGCTCTAAACAATCGTAAAATAAAAGATTTATGTAATTAATTTGTTTTTAAACTGTACGCTGATAAATTTTATATATAACCAAGAAGAATTCAAATCTATAGGTGTTGTCATATACATTCAAAAACAATAATAATCAAACGAAATGAATTAGAAGAAGCCAGAAAAAATATTCAGTACTATTCGAGACGCAATATTTAAGTTTTAATGATATTTGGCCTAGAATATTCAATTATGCTTAATGGATTGCAATTTTGTTTAATTAACAAAAAGTAAAATTAATATTTATTGAAAGAGCAGTTTGCTAATATTGTTCTTTCAAATATTTGTAAATTTTATAATCCATATATATTTTGGCCCCCAATGACATTATTAATTCTAACCAGTAAATAAACTGTACTTTACGTTGCCAAGCTGTTTAATTGCATTATTTTCGCTGAATTTCTTAGTGGATGACAAAGTTAAGCGTTATTCCTATTTTCGAGCTTGGACTACAACTTTGCCGACTTTTTATAAAATTCCATGGGAATTGATAAATCGTATGGTTTTGCATAAAATATTCAAATAAAACAAAAAAGGAAAGCACAGAAAGAATTGATAATGGTTGATTGTAAATTTTCAGATTATTTACCTAATTTATGGTTATCTTACACTAATTTATATTTTTTTTTAATTATGTGTTTTGCAATTTTGGTTTATACCATGCATTATTTTGTAAGAAATGAGAAACAAGTATTAAAGGCTATTTATTTTAAAGTTGAAATTATTCTACCAGAGTCATAAGAAGTAATAATAATAATTTAAATTATGGATCATTTAATACACAGAAGAGTTCTCGACGGTGTGAAATTTGAGCAGATTATGTAGATTAACTATTATTAAAATAGTTATTTTTGTAAATTTTTTCTTTATGTTCACGTTGATTTCTGTATTTTTAGTTCTAAAACCATACGGTTTTGTTTTCATTCTAGTGTGTGCGTAGTGTAACGTGCACAAGAAAAGAAAAATAAAGAAAAGAAATATAAAGCAAACATGTGGCACGCTCAAGAGAATGCTGAATTGCATTTTCGCTGCAAGAATGACATTACAACAAGCGCCCCATATACAATAAATAATGAAATCAGCATATTATAATTTAAGCTAACGAATACTTAGAAGCAAATTTGGGCTAAAGTTTTAGTATATAAGTACAATAATTTCCAATAAAAATTCAATTAAATTTAAAAGTTCTAACCAAGTTTGTCTTGGCACCTTATGAACTAAAGAAAATAATTCAATTATATTCTTTAAATTAGATAGGGGCATTCTTTGCCGAATCCACTTTGGCAGCTAAAGCGTGATGGGCTTGGCGGTGAACAGATGACCAGCTTAGAGTTTTATATTTTACACTAATACATAGTCATCCAGGACAAAAGATTCAGAGGGGATCCTTTGTTTAACTTCTCTTCATTTGAGAAGATTTTTACTCACTACAAGATTTTCCTGTAAACAATATGGTAGCGCGGCTGGCCATTGTGTTTACTACGTGAGAGTTTTTACCACAAAAAGGAAAACAACGTTTCATTTTGTCAACATCCTTAATATGCCCTGCAAGATTTCGTTGTAACGAATACTCTTAACCAATTACTGTAGTAAGAGAGGAAATGTATTTGACTTTAACCAAATTTTCCACCGGCCTTATTATTAAAGAAGGGAAGTATTTATATATACCTATTACACATTAATTGTTCCTTTCATTTTTTTTCAAAAGCTTGAGTTTTGAATTTAAAAAAAAAATTAATCCGATTCTTTGCGCTTACAACCACAACCGCAAAGATGAGTTAAGTTAGATTGCAATGTAACCAGCTTTGGTATGTACCTTTATGTGATATCCAACGTCGTTACAAAGGCAGGACGAACTTTATGCTTTAAACTGACCCAAAAAAAAAAAATTTTTTTTAATTCGTTCATTAGTGTTTTTTTTTTAACCAGGCTTAAGCAGCTCCTGACATTTCTCCATATCTCAAAGTGGCTGCCTCGAAGGTTTCTGCCATAGGGGAGCGAAAATTCGAAAAAATAAAAAAAATTTGAATCAATAGACTTTTGATTACTATTTGACAGGAAGTTCGTTTGGTAAGTCGCTGACGAGTCTTTTTCATGTTGTCTTATTTTGCCTGTTATTTTGTTCGTAAAGTGTTAGGAGACTAATACGTTAAGAATATGTTTGTCACGTTTTAATATTCTATCTCATTGCGCTCCACTTGTAAGTAACAATTTTATAAAAACAATATTCAAGGTAACTGCATTTAAAATTTTATTTTATTTATTTAATCTATACATTAATGACTTGCCTTCGGCGATTAAATCTAGCCAGATCTTAATGTATGCTGATGATGTGAAACTGGGTTCTTCTTTTTCCTTAGAATCGCAATCACATCAGCTTCAAACTGACCTAAACAAATTGGTGGCTTGGTGCTCTTCAAATTATATGACACTAAACCTAAATAAATGTAAGAAGCTTTCTTTCTCTAGAAGGAAGTCATTTATAACCCATTATTTTATTGATTCGCACAAGTTGGAGAACGTTGAGTCGTTCACAGACCTAGGCGTCCTCTTTGATCGTAGGCTACGTTTCAATTTGCACGTTGAGTTCTCGATAAGCAAAGCTAGGTCCGCTCTTGGTTTCATCAAGAGGTGGTCCAAAGAGCTAGATGATCCGTATATTACCAAAAGGCTGTATACGTGTTTGGTTAGGCCTATACTTGAGTATGCTTCTATTGTGTGGTCTCCTTCATATAGGTGCTATGTAGACTCAATTGAATCTATTCAAAAGAAATTCCTGTTGTTTGCTCTTAGGAATTTGGGTTGGGATCCGTCTGCTTTTCTTCCCCCCTATGAAAATAGGTTGCTTCTTTTGTCCTTACCGTCTCTTGAAAAACGTAGATTTGTTCTTGGCGTTTGCTTCGCAATCAAATTAATAAACGGCGCTATTGACTCGCCGTCATTACTTGGAGAAATAAGTTTTAATGTTCCTAACCGCTTTTCTAGGCACTTTACCTTGGTTAAGGTTAGCCATTGTAAATATAATTATGAGCTGTTTAACCCGCTCAGAGTTGTTTGCAAGAACCTAAATAACGTCTATCACCTTTTTTCATTATCGGACACTTTAAAGTCCATTAAAGCAACATTGCTTAATACACGAGATTTGCCAATGTCGTACTTAAATTAGCTCTTAATCCTAAAAAGTCACTATGATTCGAAAATTAATAGTTATGAACTATTATCGGTTGCCAAGCTTATGCATGTTTGCGATGGCTTAGGGGTTCATTTGCAACTAGGTTCTGTACCGGTTGTGGGTGTGGCTCTGTGCTAATTGTGTACATGCTTTTTTTTTCTTTTTCTTTTTTTTCTTTTTTTCCTTTTATTTGTTTTATTGTACTTATACTAAGTTTTTTTTAATAATAATTAATTTAAGATTTACTTTAAGAGTCATTGGAACTCGACTGCTGTTTGTTTTAGTTGAGTTCTGTATAAGTGGAATAAATATATAAATAAATAAAACAAAATTTCAAATTTTATCATAGCGTGTAGTTTCAATAGAGTAGCATTGTGTTCTGATATAATCTTCATCATGTGGATCCAATATTATCTTCCGTCTTCATAAAACATTTATAGTCAAGCACTCAATTAAGATATAGATAGTCTCACTAATATTAAGCTTCAAATTAATAATAAATAAATTAACTTATATACATTTGGTCTGCTTCATATTAATTAGCTGCAATTAATATTTTCAACAAACATTAGCACAAGTAGTGATAAGGATCGAACTAAAAAACAAAAAATGTTAATATATGTACAACAATCCCAGCAATCTTTACACGCAACAATAAATCGAGGTAATCTCTGCAAGATTTTTACTGTCGACTACTGCAATGTATTGCTTTAAAATATGATAAATAATTATTTATTTACGGTAACGCTGGTAAATGGTTCTAACAATAAAAAAAATTAATGAAAACTGCTTATTAGGGAAGATACAGTGATTTGAAACCGTAATGCAGTATATAGTGGAAATTTAAAGTAAAAATCACTATTAGTTATAAAGAAGAAAAAATTTGTATAGTGAATGATCCAGTGAAATGTTAAAAAGTTTGTACAATATAGTGGAGTAGCGAAGAAGTCGTCTCTATCCTGTTTGTATGCCGATAAAAAGCAATAATTAAGTTGAAGCCATTTAAGAAGATGATTGCATTTTCCCGTAATATCCAAAAAAACATCACCGTAAGTGAAATTTAGGCATGAATTAAAAATTTTGTTAATAAATTTTTATTACAGACATACGACGGCATGTGTGCGCATAATTTTGTAATTGCATTAACAGTAATGTCCAGAAGAGTGTTCACAACTGTTTCGTTCACATACTTCTAAGTATTTAACATCTCCCATTACTTTATCTTTCGCGTCCCTTGGTTTCTCTTAATCTTTTTTTTTTTTTTGGTTTGCTTATGAAAAGAAAAACAAAAACAATAACAAAGAAAAATTGTTTATAATTATTCAATGCTTTATACACATAGGAACAATGTGAGGGGGTTATTACTATTGTTTAATACATTATTACGCAGTTTATTGTTGACGAATATTGCTGGGTTGAGCAGTTATGTGTATGCAATGTGTATGCAATTACACGGAACTCTTGTGAGGTGTATGTATAAGTAAGCGAACTTGTGCTCTTATAATTGTGCCTTTTGCACTGCAGCCTTGACTACTTTAAATAATTTAGAATTTTTTATATTTGTTTGAGATTTGACGAAAAAACATATATGTTCCACTTGATGTTTTGTGTAAATATTTCTTGTTGCAATGGCAGTGTCGGGATTAGTCTTTTGTTTTCCTACTTTATAAAAAACATGTGGTAAGGTTGAGAAAGCAGCCGTTATATATGTACGTATGTATGTATATGGATACATATATGTATGTTCGCTATAATTCAGATCTCGGAGCTGGCAAATTTCATGAAGAGAAAAATGTTTCTTGTCCTAGAAGATCATTTAAATTATTTAAATTATTTTATTTTTGAGTCATTAAGGGTGAATATAGCTAGCATTTTACCCATTTTTTACTTTTCTTATTCTTCTTTTCTTTTCACTTTATCCTTCTTTGATTTGTTTTTGTTTACCAATTGTCCTTGATGGAGAAGCAAAAAATGTAGAGTTTTCTGCTGCCCGATTTCTCTTTTTCTCTCTTATTGGTTTCTTTTGCATTTTTTGCAAACTTTGATGTCTTCTTTATGTTAGTATACATATGCCTCCATATTCATATATATTTAGGGGGTTTTATGGATTTTATTTGGTATTTTACCCCACTGTTTGCAATCTCATTAATATGTGAATCTCTTCCTTTTTTTTAAAGCTCTCATTTATCTCGACCACCTATATAAACACAATACATATTATAGTAGTATGAGGTTTTCTGTATTTGCCTAAAATATTTTGTGTTTGTTTTCAGTATGATTTCGTTTTTCAAAGGTACAAGTTAAATGTAGATTCGTGCGTGTGTTGCGTGTGTATATGCGACGTTCGTTTATTGGAGTGTAATTTGCAAACAAAGAAATTAGGGGGAAAAAGATTTTAAGAAATTAGTTAAAATTCAAGTTAAAGGAATTTATGAACACATCTTACATATATAAAAAACTTGAAATAGTACACACGTCCATATTCGCTTATATGTAAAAACGTAGTTGTATATAAAGAATTTCGTAAGTTTTTTTTTCTTTGCATTTCTATTTGCACGTCTGGTTGTATAGTTTTTATATTTTCTTTCAGTTGTTAATTGCTGCTAGATGCATACATATGTAAATAGATAATAATTTTGCAAATATATATAACACACACACATGCGCACGTATGTCTATATATATATATGTATATATATATATGTATATATATATATATATATATATATATATATATATATATATATA
>KK502824.1:66630-107709 GCA_000688735.1 Glossina austeni
ATATATATATATATATATATATATATATATATATATACTATTATATATATGTATATATATATATATATATATATACTATTATATATATGTATATATATACCATTTGCTGTGCATTTCCTAAATTTGTTTCATTATTTTCCTAATACTTTGTGTCATTTTGTTGTGCTGCATAATATTAATCGTTTGTTAGTTGGCTCGGTATGTATTTAAAGTCAAGAATAGGATGGGGACAATCTCTGAGGCCAAAATTTTGTATTGACATGTTGCGTGAAAAAAGAAAATCAACAGCTAAAAACAATCCATATATACGTACAAATTTTCCTTTATACACATGCCGTTGTGTGCATAGACTCTGCGTAAAAGACCAAATGTGTATATAAAGAAAATACCCAAAAATTTAAATATATATATACATTTATTTATATATGCACATATAGATATAGTAAATATGTGTAAATCTTATATATTATTTACATGACTTGAAACAGACAATAGAAGAATAAAATTGCTTTTCATGTTTTCTTCTTCTATGGATATCACATCTTTATCACTCTATTGAAAAGCAAGTAGTAAAATAACAATTAACCTGTATAAAGTTAAAGTGAAAGAAACAACAATAGGAGTGAGATTATATACAGCTTGTGTCTAATGCTCTGGTGCTCTCCATAAAAAAGAGAATAAAAAATAAAAAATAATGTAAAAGTATGTCTTGAGACGAATTTTGGATGCCCACCCCTTTTAAACGAGCGTATAAAATTCACAGCCCTTTGTTAATTTTGGGCATATCAACTGACAAGTTAGGAGCATTTTTAAGGTATTTTTCAATGTACATGTAATATGAAATTAACGTCGTTTTGTCCAAGTGCGAAGTGTCCCCGAGCAAAGAACGCCGTTCGGTTTCAATATTGTTTATGAGTTAAAAAAAAAACAGTAAAGTAGGATGGAGAAGTCTACTTTATAAATAAGGAAGAACTTTATATTTGACTTGTGTGGCGAATAATTATTACTCTGTTTCGATGGAGATTTCGACTCCAGGTTATTTTGGAAACTATACTCACTCCACTATCAAAATTGATTCATCATTATCTAAAAAGAATATCTAGGCCTAGTTTGGGCTTCTTTTTTTGTTTATGCGAGCGTGAATATTATTTCTTATTTCTGGTCGTAATAACGCAAACTATGTCCCGCCAAACTAAGATGTGAAAATTTGCTAGTTTAATGGTTGAACTATCTACACAGATTTGCTAAATTATGACTTATTTGCACATATAGGGATTTGTTGCAAGTTATGACGGCATAGTGTCCAAAAAATATATTAAGTTTCAGGAAATCAAATGTCTGTAGAAAAGGCTAACGTGTTATAAAAATATATATTCCTGCGGGTTATAAAAGGAATCATAAACATTTTATTCTTTATAGTGGATAAAAGAAAATTAGAAACAAATAAAAATTAACAGCGGAAGCCAATTGCTCTTGAACGTATTGTTATTTGTCCTTTTACAGACTATGTGTTTGTGGTGTATCCACGAATATGCTTACTCGCCTATAATAGTCATATTTTGCTTTGACCTTAACTGCGTATGGGCCTTTAAGCGTGGAGTTCACGCGTGTGCATCCGACATCGAAGGGATAAACAATGGGATTGCCTCTCCATCTCTTTATATACGTATTATCACCATGCGATCTATGTGATCGCTCCAATTTCATCTACTTATATATTCCAGTTTTCAGAAATTGTTCGTAATACGACTAACTTAATAGAAACAGAACGACGCATGTCGGACATAACCTCTCTTTTCTTCTATGTAGATATTCTTACGTGGTGGATTTCTCTCCATCCTCTTTAGTATTTCGCTTTATGTGTATATGCATCTTGAAAGATGTACGTGTTTTAATAAACAGCTGAGCGCGTCTACAAAACAAATGTAATCGTTTGAACGTACACAACGTTGGATAAAAAAAAAAGAAAAAATATTTACCGAAATATGAAATCGGAATATCATAAAGCGTAAAATATATTCTGTAAATTTTTAACTATAACTATTCTATAAAAATTTTAAACTAATAAGTATAGTCAAGAACTATTTAAAAAGAATTCCATCTGAATGGCTTACCATGTGTGTGGTTGGTTACAATTTGATTAATTGTCAGCTGAGACTGAATATTACTTTGCAGTAATAATAAACAGAAACAAGTAAGAAAGTTATATTCGGCGGGGCCGAATCGCGCATACCCATCGCTATGCCTTTTGCATTCTACTCTCCAAGTTCTTTTATTTGACACCTATATCGCTGGTAATCGCGGTGTCTACCGTATTAATTTTAGTATTAACCCATTTTTAGACAGATAATATATCTTCATTTGAGGAATGCACAAAATTGGTTTAAAAATTCTGTCTTGTTTACGTACTGATAAATGAGCATAAAACTGGGAAAAAGTGAAAAAAAACAAATTTAATCAATTGTAACTTTGTGTGGACATGGACGATTTTTTCCATTTTTGCACGTAAAGAATAGACTGTTTCGTAAAGTAAATGTGGAAAATTTCAGCTTTCTCACTTTTATAATTTCTGAACTCACAAATTTTTGTTAAGAAAAAAGGAGTTGCGTTCAGTTTATGCTCCACTGCCGGCGTCTGCTCCGACTATTTTAGTCTATTTTCAATACCAACCTGCGTGCAATACCATTCAATTTTTCTACCAAATTTCAAGTCGATATCATCATTTTTGCGACCAGGAGAATGCCAACAATAAACACCACATAGACACGCAGACGGACAGACATGGCTAAATCGATTCCGAATTTCGCGCTGATCAAGAATATATATACGTTATAGGGTCTCTGAGATTTCCTTTTGGGTGTTACATACATTATGAAAAAACAACAAAATAAGTAAACCTCCACCTTATAGCGGTGGGTATAAAAATAAAGCAAAATATAGTGAAAGACGTAAGTTAAAGTGTACGTTCTAAGAAGTTTCAAGAAAAGGTTTTTATGTGTGTGTTTAAACATAATTTCTTAAAAAGAGTCTATATTTATCTATAATCTCTATAAGTCTATAATTTGGCGAAAAAAATCTTCAAAGATATTGAAAATTGAAGAGAAGGGCAGTTTTACTGCGCAATTGTTGAGCCGTTTACGATTAAATTAGGAGTTTTTCTTAAAGCATGGTTTTCAATATAACATACCTTGATAAAATATACTTGTTAATTTGTATTGTGTATGATATTTGTCTTATTTGCATAGAAATTTATGAAGGTACACGAAACATACAATCTGCAATTAACATAAATGCAATTTAGGTATAACGTGATTATACGTACTGCACAATATATCGCAATTACTGTTACCTCTATGGTTGGTGACAATGGTATATTCATGTGTTATGGAAAATTTGTGCACATTGTGCTTTCATTTTCATTATAAGTCTTTCAGCCAAATGTTAAAAAATTTGACAATCTATAGATTTAAGTGCACTTAAACAATGTCATATTTAGGTTGGGTCAAATTTTTTAATATCAACCATCAACTTGGCTTTTGTACGTTTGAATCAAACCTGCAATATCGAAAATCGCGGTTGATAGTAATGAGAAGGCAACATTTAAAACCAAGTTAAGAGATCCCAGTTAAATTTGGAAGCAGTGTTCAGTGAAAATGTATAAAGTAATCCCCTTTTTGCTAATTACAGACGCTCGCTCAGATATATGACCGATGGTTGAACTTAGACTAGCAAGAACAATAGGAAAAATGTTGTGATCAAAATTTTTAGGTTTAATTCAATACATTTTCAGGTTGGGCGTCGTTAAATTTATTCTGTTATTTTTACTGATCAAGAACATATAGAGTTTACAAGGTAAAGTATTTATTACTACGCTTTTTATATATTTCCAAGGTTATGATAGATATAAAAAAGGGGTATTTTACACCGATCTTTTGGGCAAATCGTCATTAGTTAGGATTGGGACAACTTTTTATGCAGAAATCTTGTAGTCGTTAAAAGTTGTAGTTAAAACAAAATATTGAAAAATTCAGTTTGCTGTGATCAGTAGTTCCCGCTGCACTTTTCTTCCTATTTATCTTCTATTTAAACAACAATTTACAAGCAGGGACTCATGTAGCGTAGTCGAGTTATAATATAAAGCTCATAAAGAATGAAAGAGAAGAATTCAATACAAATTGCGATATACCATCTCCAGCGTTTATGACTAGATGTTTTCACTTCTCACTGCGAGAAGAAGACTTGGGAAGATATATAGTACGGGTGCGTGCTTAGAATGTTTTATCATGTCACTAGTTTCATTAGTTTGAAATGGGTTCATTTAACAAGAGTGGAAGATCAAGCTGCTTCGAATTTTGGCGATTCAATTCTTTTGGCAATGATCATATCGTTATTTAGCATAAATCCGTCGTCATTGTACTTTTTTTTAGCGATAACTTTTCATACCAAGCCGCCTAAGGCTGTAAGCACTGATCTACTTTAATCATTCCTATAATTAATAGTGCCTTAATAATCATTCGGCAAATTCATGCATATCCTGCATATAGTTTCGTACACATTTATGTTAGGGCAAATGTATAAAGTGATCGTGTCGAAAACCATCTTACACCACACACATCTGACCCTCTGAATGAGGCTACCACGTATATTCAAATTTATTATTCATGATTCCTCTAGTCTGTGTTACGGTTAGCTGAATATTAGAATGCGTACCACATTCATTTCTCACCACCCGTAACGATTCAACGTCATTATCCTTAACATTAAACAAGAAAAGTCGCGTTTTCTAGAAAAGTTGTTCTTTTGGCACAGAACTTGAGAAAGCTTAAAATCATTGTATTCAGATGGAAAAGCCCCACTTTTAATCACTATCTTGCAGAACTAATCGCGTTCACCCTCAGAAACCAACAAGAACTTATGCAACATCCCAATAGATATTTAAAACATCATATCGATGATAAATTCGTGCTGCAGTAGTTGATTCCTTCCGGCATGTAAAGAACAAACTGCTTGAATAACAATTATCGCTGCCGGAAGAGATGTGCGGTGTATTGGTCATTGCAATGGAAAAACAGTGAAATGAAATTCAGTTTCAGCGAATGCAAAAGTAGATAGTGGATTATAGATAGAATATTTTCTAAAAAAGTCTTTTTCCTTTAAATTTTTTTACTATATGCGCGTTGAATATCCTTTCGAAATTTCGGTTCCTAGACGCTTCAATTATGGATGTAAAGACAAAATAAAATAAGACAAATTTAAATGCTTATAATATGAACTCGCTGCAATGATTTTAATTTATTACGTTAAAGACTTACTTTATGTAAAAATAATTGATTATATTGACGAGGACCTTCTCTTTTTGGTTTATTAAAATTTGTCGGACGTGGCCTGTGATTTTTGCGGCTTATATTTGCAGTAAATTGCAAAGAGATCGTTCACTTTGATAGTAAATTGCAGTTCAACATGATTAGGAATTGCATTGATGATAAAATTACAGCAAATCCAGAAAGCCCAAGATCTTGATGGATATTTTGTGACTGCAACATAAACACTTGTCAGGATGCCAAGTCTATATGCAAACGTATATATGTGATAACATAGTAGTTTTTTTTTTGTCATTTTATCATTTTTTTTTTATTTTTTAATATTCTTATAACTTTTTTCTGGTCAATATATATATTTTTCTTTTCATCGCAATTTTTTCCAGGCGACAAAGTTGTACGAAAAATTTGGCGGCGTTTAAAGGCGTTTTAATTGAGGAAGAAAATCAAGATTCAATTCCGTACGCACACGCACATTCAAATACGTTAATAAATTATATATATATATACACATATATATATATTTATATATATATACACATATATATATATTTATATGAAGAAGAATGAATAAATGAATTAACAATTAATATATACATATATATACGTATATATTTATATATATATATATATTGACATAACATATTGAAGAATAAATAAATAATATATATATATATATGTGTGTCTGTGCGTGTCTATATATATATATAGATTCATTGAAGGATAACTAAACAGCATTGAAAATGACATCGCCAAGTGCCGGTAAACGACGAATGGATAACGACGTTATAAAGCTAATAGAATCAAAGCATGAAGTAACCATTATAGGCGGCCTTAATGAATTTCATGTCAAGTTCTTTGGGCCTCGTGGGACGCCGTATCAAGGAGGCGTTTGGAAAGTTAGAGTCTATCTGCCAGACAACTATCCTTTCAAATCACCCAGTATAGGTTTTGTTAATAAAATCTACCATCCAAATATTGACGAGTCGTCGGGTACTGTTTGTCTCGATGTCATTAATCAAGCTTGGACGGCTCTCTACGATCTTTCGAATATATTTGAGTCTTTTTTGCCACAGCTGCTAACATATCCAAACCCTGTTGATCCGCTAAATCGTGACGCAGCTTCTTTGTATCTGCATGAGCCCGAGGAATATGACCGCAAGGTGGCCGAATATGTGCAACGCTATGCCACCGAAGAAGCTTTACGGGCAGCTCAGGTCGAACGCGAAAGCAGTGACAGTGAATCCAGCATGTCCGACTATAGCGAGGATGAGGCACGAGATATGGAGTTATAATATCGGTTTATAATTAAGTTAATGCTATGAGTTTGAAATAATCATAAAAATATAATAAGAGTTCAATTGAGAATAAAAAGAAAACAAAATGCAAAGAAACAACAACTAAAAACATAATTCCCAGCCCACATAGACGTCTCCTTAAATGCTATATGAAACTTGATAATTGTGAAGCCAATTAACAATAAAGTTATACACAACTATTACGAAAGTCTAAGAAATGACAAAGATGTGGACACCTTAAAAGAGAAAATGTCACATTTGTAGTGACAATGTCACATAGAAGTACTCCCTTCAAACAACACAATCATCACGACAAAAGTACGTCTGATGAAACAGATAAAATTCCGTTGTCCATGGAAGCATAAAGTCCATTCAGTGGCGCATAAAATGCTATAAAATTCCGCCAAGTGGTTCATAGAAGTTTAAAATTGTGCGTAAAAAAGTATTGTTCTTCATTATTTGTCCCTAATCTCATGTACACATACACATAAAACGACTATCATTACATTCTTTGGGAATTTGTTAAACTGCTCTTAATGTTTTCCTAATTATTTTCATGAACGTTGTAATTTGTGTATGTGGACGTTTTTCCTTTGTTTCGATACGCAGGTTAGGAGTGCGTTTTGATCAAAATTTGCAATAATTTATAAATTCTTAAGTCTTGTTACATAAATTTAAGCAGTTTTGTCGATTAAATGATTTCTAATTTAAATACAGTTAAAGGAAGATATATATATATATATATATATATATATATATATATATATATATATATATATTATTAGTTATGTGTAATATTAAGCTTTTCCTTTCTCTCGTCTTTTGTGTTGCATATTTCACTAGACAAACACACAAAGAAACACACACGAACACCCACACACAAACACACACACACACCCATTATATATATATAAGATCTCCATTAGTTTTTGGATTTGTAAGATCGACGCTATTTTTTTTATTCATATTATTATAATTAACTATTATTATTATTATTCTCATTAGCATCAAATGAAATTTTTTAATTGTGTATTTTAGCTTTTAACTTGAAAAACATGATTAATTAATTACGTTTAATAATATAAAATATAAATATAAAATATACATATAAATAACATATTTTGAATTTAAATTTAAGAGTTAAGTAAATAATAATAAAACTACAAATTAAAGAAGAAAAAAATAATGATGGAAAAAAGTGGTTTTCGTGGTTGGTGATGGCTTCCCTCAAAACGTTATCAGGTTACTATTTGCTTCCTTGCTTTTTCAAACATAATGTCAAGCAATTCGCTCCGCTTAAAAAATAAAAGCAATGCACAATTCAGCAGTTAGTTTCTATAATTTTCGTTATTATACCCTACACCGCTTGTGGTAGAGGCTATATTAAGTCGGTGCAGACAAATGCAACACGCAGAAGGACTTGGAGTAAACCCAACTTTTATTATACCGATTGATTTAAAATTATTTTTTGGATCCATTTAAACTTGTCTGTCCGTTTCTTCATTCATTCTTGTATCCAATCTACAGATTGCAATTTTTGGAAACCTTGGTGAAATTTGGTACACTGACGTGTTTTGGCCAGAGGACGTACCTTCTTGAAAAGGGTTACGATCGGACCACTTTTTCGAAGACTTCCTTTATTTTGAAAAGTCGTTATATGAAAAAATATTGTAATACTCAGAAGTTCGGGCTAAAAATTGTTGGGTAACAGTATTTCAGGCATTCTAAATTGGGCGATTTTTTAAACTCCCTGCTGCATAATTTTGCTATGGAAACTGAAAACGGTATAAGCGCAAAAAAAGCTTAATTTTCAATATTTCTTGATGAAAATTTGTTTACACTAATAGTTTGATATAAAAATTTATTTGACCGAATTTGGAGCACGTAGATCTAATTTTGTGATGCCCACGCCCATGCACATTTTTGATATTTTATGATGAATATTGAATCATAAGAAGAACTTGGTATAAAACTTAACCGTATCAAATTTGGATCAAGTAAGTCTATTTTTTGGACATCATCGCTTACAAGAACTGTCAGAAAACCCATTAAAAACTTATGTACAAAGACTTATAAACGTGTAACTTTTAATATCTTATGATGAAAGTTGGCCCATAGTGACAATGTACCATAAAAATTAGGCGTAGGGAATTTGGATAACATCGATTTTTTATTTTATTTTTTAGACTCCACCATATATATGAAAAAACAGTTTGAAGTGTATTATGACGGACGCTACTGAAAAATGAAAAAAACGTTTGACGGGGAAATTAAGCATTCTAAATTTGAACCACGTTATCTGACTTTTTAAGCATCCCCCGTAAAGTTCTTACTCTTGTAATGTTCTTACTCCTTTTTTGCCTTTTAATTTGTTTAATTAGTTTGAATAATAATGCTTTGTTATAGTTACTTACCTAAGTGCACGCAATGCAGAGATGTATTAGGGGGACCCATAACTAATCAATTATTTTATTTCAATTATAACGACGCCTTAAAATCTTTAGTGGAGTCCGATCCAAAGTTAACTATACAGGAACTATCAAGAAGCCTTGGGTCTACCTGGTCCATCGTACAAAGGCATTTAAAAGAAATTGGCAAGGTATATAGACAAGGTAAATGGATTCCACACCTGTTGTCTGAGGCCAATAAATAAAGGCCATGCGGTGAAGATTACTCAAGAGAAAATTAAGCAGTTAGGCTGGGAACATCTACCGCACCCTCCATATTCTCCAGATCTAGCACCGTCGGACTACCATCTGTTCAGATCACTGGAGCATTCGTTACGAAATAAAAATTTTAATTTCTTATTCGATGTCCAAACACATCTTGAGTTATATTTTAAGTCACGCCCACCCTTTTCAAGAGGGGGGTTGAACTTTTGCAGGAACGATGGCAACAAGTCATCGCAAACGACGGTGATTATATAAACGATTAAAAAATAAAAATGTCATTTCAAACAAACATTGCAAAATAATTGATTAGTTATGGGTCCCCCTAATATATGTGCAAGTAGCTTACATAATAAAAGAAGGCTTTTTATTTACTTTCCATTGTGGGTCTGAAGAATTTATTTTTGTTATTAACCAACCATTTCAAAAATTTATATATTAACTGAAACACATTTTTTCCATGGAAACTTTGAATTTGTATATGTTCCCATAAAGGAAAGTAATTCTTTCGAACATATTCAAGGAATTGCGCACATATACAAAAGCACGACACAAAATAATAAAAGAAAAACGTTGATACATGACAAATATACATATAGTAAATGAAAATATGCATAATTCATGCCTAAATTTATAATTCTCCCAAAAATATATTTACTGTTTGCATTCTTTTCGGTGAAACGTTTAAGCTGGAAAGCACCGAAATAAAATTGAGGAAAAAAATTTTATTTTGGATTTTGAAGTAAGTGCACCATAGCAAATCATTTACGTCACTTAAAGCGCTTTGGATAGACTAAAGAAAAATTTGTCCAAAATTTAAATGGATAGGTGCCTTGGTATTCGTCACTTTAAATCAATACATGCTTTACACATAAAAATTGTAAAGTAGCTTGATAAGTGTGTGTGATCAGTGCTATTTGTAGACCTAAACTATTTAAAAGCGCCGCTGAAAAATATTGTGTTCATCCTTTAGACTAATATCTGCTACAAATCGTAATTTACACTTGTTTTCGTCAGGGCGGACTGATTATCCCTATTACTTATATATCGGATGATCGCAAAAGCTAACACGCAATTTTTCCATGGACAGATGTGCAAAAATACAATCGATGGTAAAAGTTGGTTTTTTATTGAATGAATGTGTTTTTATATGTCTAGTTGCAAACGTTTGCAACACGGAGAAGGAAGTTTGAGAGGCTTCGTAAAGTGTATACATTCTTGGTCAGCATAAATTTCTGAATCGATTTAAGATTTGCCCTCTGTCCATCTATTGGTAATTTCTGTGGTAAGCATTCTCCTGTCAACAGAGATGAAGTTATCGGCTTCGAAATTGGCAGAAATATTGGAACGTCCTGCACGCAGTTTTGAATTCACAATGGGTCAAACTGGTTGAAGGAAATGCTTCTGGGCTTTTTGCTTATTGCTCATGAACTACAATAGACACACGACATAAATTTCCGTGTATATTCAACAAAAATGGAAATAAGCCACGTCCGTCCAGTATTATAGAGCTTTTTTTTCTTTTTCGCTTGTTTTAATTTATACCCTTCATCACTACACTACATCACTTGTGGTATAGGATATATCAAATTTATGCGTACGGAGAAATCAACCTTACCTTACCGAACTTGGACCACGTAGATCTATTTTCTGGATACCACCGCATATAAGAATTCTCAGGAAATGTAAACCGTTATATGCTAAAAAGCGTAATTGTTAACTTTTTATGATGAAAATTTGTTCGTAATAGTATTTTGGCACAACATTTAAGTGAACCAACTATGAGTAGTAGGGTATTTAGCAAACGGCCTTGCCCTACAATGACTTGTTTTCGTTAATATCATCCAGTCAAACCATTGAAAGTTATAATTTTGTTAAATACGGTAAATATATCATTGAAGCGTTTGTAAGTATCTCAAACGTTACGTTTTACAATTATATTATAAAGTAAATGTAACTGTTCCAAAGCGATGGTCAATGCATTTCGCAATACTTTATATAAATCACTACAGAACAAACTAAGGTAACGATGTTCCTATGTTATAGAGAGAACTTTAACTTGATTAACTTTGTCTTGAGTGCTTCTGTTATGAAGTTGAAGATTATTAAACGCTTGAACACTCCATAATGTAATGCTCCACCTGTCCACCTTATTGGTGATCAGCTGAATTATGTTGTAGATTCACGCACGGCAAGTTAAGCAGGTTCGCCTGATAGTGGGCCATTAGTAAGGAACTAAATAAAAGTAAAGAAGGTATAGTTATCTACAACCGAATTGTTTGTACTCACCATCTTTATTGTAAAAAAAAACTGAAATGCCGAAAATATGAAATTTTCATAATTTATAGTATTATGTAGCGTATGACGTACTGTATGTGTATCCTTGACCGATTTGCTCCATTTTGAATAGGACATTGCCCATGGGAATTTCCCCTATTTTTTCCAAAATTGTAGTTTATGTCTTCATCCTTGCAATCGAGAGAAAATACTTACGATAAATTCGACCGATTTACAATTTGTTACTGATTAATATAATATATAATATGGGCGTGTCAAACGTATTGACAAAATGAATGCAACGCCATCTTTAGATGATGCGCATGAGGAGAAAACTATTCGAAATTGTCCATTTATGTACCTGCTTGCCCCAAGGTTTTAATTATATGCCATAACGTGCACGTATACTACTCATACGTTTGTGCATATTGCCTCAAAGGACACATACGTATGGGCATGCGTATGTACTATAAAAATTTCATTCACTAGCGATGAATGTTCAGGTCTCGTTTCTAAATGTATGTATACATACAATATACATGAGAGATGCGTGATTGCATGTCTTCTTTTAATTTTGATTTACTTTTTTTTTCATTTCGGTTTTCTGTACACAACTCATTTTTGATTTTGTTTGCAATTTTTCCTTCCTATAGTGGCAACCAAGTCAACAAGAACTTTAGATGTTAACCATAGTTATGTTACGAAAGGTTATAACCCAACACCTGAAGATGTTGCTAGTGCTGTAGACACCAATGCAAACATTAGCGGTGACGAAATACGAAGTGTAAATGTTAATAGTAACACAACCATTCTAAAAACTTTTTGTGCATTTTTCGCGAACGGGAAGCGAAATTCATCTATTAATGAAAAACTAACGAAATTATCGCAGAACTCGAAGCGACGTTTAAGAGAGGAAAAAATGAATGAATTAAGCGGCAAAATTAATCCAAAAACCTTGGAGCAATTACGTAAAAAGACAAAGTTTACCAAGTAAATTGATTAATAAGAAGAACAATAATACAATAGTAGTTATAATAATTTTCAGAGATGAATTGGATGCTTTATGTCGTATTTATCGTAAATTGGTTAGTAACTGTCAATTCGCGAATAAAACCTTAACGGTTAGCAGTTCAGGAGCTGCTATTGTTAAGCCGCAACAACAGGAGGTACGGATGATTTATTTTTTATATTCCTTAATTGTATTTTACTTTCTATTGGTTTTTTTAATTTTTCAGGGCATTGAGCGGATTGTATTCCGTGAATTATTGCATAGCACTTTCGATATTGTTACCGAAGAGATTTTAATGGAACGGATGTTTTGTAGCTGGGATAAATCTCACGAAGGTTTGCCTTTACGTTTGGATGGCTGGCTAGTGGGTCTATCAGTGTTTTTGCGCGGAACACGTAATGAAAAGGCAGCATTTTGTTTTCGCGTTTACGATTTGAATGGTGACGGCTTCATCACTAAAGACGAAATATTTACACTATTACGCAATTCTCTTATCAAACAGCCACAAGATGAAGATCCTGACGAAGGAGTTAAAGATTTAGTGGAAATTGTTTTAAAAAAATTCGATATAGATAAAGATGGCAAGGTACGCGAACTGGACTAACTGGGTGGTGGAAAAGGACTTTTAAAGTAATAAAACAAATATATTATTTTGCAGGTGTCCTTGAGCGATTTTATGATGACGGTAGAAAAAGAACCGTTACTTACCGAAGCATTTGGCCAATGTTTGCCAGCAGAAAGTGCTATTATTTCATTTTTTTCAACGTTACAAGTTTAAATTTGCTTACAAATTTCTTTACGAATGTCATAAGCGAATGAATTCGTGTCTCTGATTTATAATGGTATGGTATATATAGGTATGCGTGTTAGCTACATTTTATATCTAAGATACTATAAACGTTTCATGAAATATATCAAGAAACGCAAAATAAAATCATTCCCAACCACTCAGAGTTTTCTAAGCTACCTTTGTTTTGTTGCAAATATTTCTTATCCCTTTATGTTTCACCTGTTCAGGAAAGGAACCACATGGCTATTCGGAACAGGTGATCATTTATTCCATTCTCCCAAAGTGGAAGAATTGGTAGAGGCCACTTCGTAGATGTATGTTCCGTTTATCTCATAATATCTTAAACTTATTTAATCTCACATTAAATTATTGAAACAGATAATCAACTAACCAAATTTGCTGCATGTTGGATAAGGACAATTTTACGCACGCTAACACGGACTTATTTTAATAATAATATTTTTGACATGAGAAAAAACCAATCCTAAAATACTTCCATATAAATAAGAGTCGTTTACAGGCTCGATTTGGTCGACATCAGTAATGACTGGACGATAAGCTAAATTTTGTAGACAACTTCCTACGTAAACTATCGCTTACGGTATTTTTTGCAATTTTGTAAACACAGTTAAAAGGAAGTAAAAAGCTATATAAAGGCTCCGTTTCTCTAAAAGAATCTAGGACACTGTGCATTTGAAGCAAATATATAAATTTTCTGCCAGTTGAAAATGTGCCAGAGAAAGAGCTCGACTTATTTACGTTTTTTCGAGTGTCTCATTATAAGTTTATTGATAGTATTATAGTAGTAGGAGATAGTAAAAATATTGTTACGGAAATCCCAAATCCAGTTCATTCCAACTAATTGATTTCCCTAGAGAGGAAAACCAGCTGCTGGCCGAGGAACAAGATTAGCGGAAAGGCGGATTAACGGATTAAAAATTAAGCCATGAACAGAGTTGAGAAGTCGAGAGTATTGCCAAAGTATTATTATTGTTATTATATAAATTTAGCCAGAGAATACATTCTAAGAATAAAGTCTTAAAGGACTAGCATCTAAGGCTTTCGGCTTTTATTTTTGTTAATATTATTATTATTATTATTATTATTATTATTATAATTATTATTATTATTATTAAAAACTCTACCGAACTTGAGATTTGAACCTACGACTATTGAATTGCTAGTCGAGACTCTTGCCTACTCGGCCACTTAGGCGGATAGTAATGTAGGATAGGAAGTAAAATGTAAATAGTCCTACTTTTAAACAAATTGATTGTAAGTAAAAGAGTCTTGTAGTGAAGTGTAGTGCAAATGTCTTTCTCTTAAAAAGAAAATCCACGATCTAGTGACACGAACCGTATTCGAGAAAGCGAATTTCGTAACAATATTTTAAATTATGCTTTACAAATTTTGGTAGAGTGTATGTAGACATAGCAACACGCTACAGAGACCCCATAAAATCCGGGTAACTCTGCACCGCTCTCGACCGCAATAAAAATGGAGATAAAAAACTGATGCCTGTCGTATACATTCTTAATTGGGTATGATAGTATGATCAAGTTTGAGAATGGCCATAATTCGACAACCATGCTCACAATAGTCACAGCATTTCAAAAATTGCAATACTTAGCAGTTGTTGGTGTGTTACTCGAGACAAACGTTTTCAAACACAATACAACTTTTCATTAAAAAAAATGGGTCTTATCCATAAATACGTTTACTTTTACTTATAATTTTTGGAAGTTTTGATATCCAAAGGAATGCGAAAATGCTTTCGATCGGCAAATTGATGTGTTCACACTTTGCAGAATTTCTAACAAATCTAAAGTGTTTTTTTGCAGTGTTGAGTACCAACGATACATCTTGGGACGAACGTGAATTTCTTCGTCATTTTGTTTTATTAAGTTCAAAAATGTCAATGCTAAAGCTAATAACTTTTGCACATATAAGCAAAAGTTATCAAGACTTTTGTTTAGAAGAATGCGACAAAAAGGAAAAATTATAATAGATTAGATTGAAAATTTCTTACTTTCATTTTAAACGAATAATGGGACGCTACTTGAGATGTTCTCATTTAAATTGTGAGTACCTCAAACCAGAGACAACGGAATGCGTAGATGTTTCAACATTTAGTTCAAAATTGAGATTAGGAGGGAACTTTTTGTGTATCTGTTTTCAATAATAGTAGTAACGCTGTTAATTATCAGCTATTTGTATGCTTTCTCTTTCATTCTCATCACATGTATGGACAAAGATTCTCTTAATAGTTTCTTGATATGGCGTCGCATTCTTTCATGCCACTCTGTGTGGTTATGTAAATATCATGGATACGCCTGAGTGGCCGAAGGCAAAGAATTTCGACTAGTAACTTTAATTGACGTGGGTCCGAATTTCAAGTGCAACAGAGTTTTTAATAAAAGTCGATAGCCTTAGATGCTAGTGTTTTAAGATAGACGTTAGTCTTAAAATTTATTTCTCTAACTAAATTAATAACAATAATAATATTTAATAAATATGGGCTTACGTTATATACATAAGTGTGTATATATGAAAAAAGGCCAAATAGCAGGTGTGGATGGCAAATACAATTCAATTTGTTTTTCTTTCATCGCTTATTTTGAAGAACTTTAGAATTCAAAATCTATGTTCGCCAAACGCTTTGACGAATTTCAATCAAAATTTTCATATCAGCAAATATGAAAGGATTTTTCAATATTAAAACAAATTGTGTTGGAGTTTTTTAAATTTATTATATGTTGTATTAGAGGATATTTTTAAGGTGCATGAAGAGATAATTTTAATTTTGCCTGCAAAATTAAATTTGAACACTTTTTTCGGAATATTTGCAATCTTCTTAGGAAATAACGTATGTATGTATAAGGCATTGAAATAAAGTACACCATGGCAAGAGTATTGCCTATGAAAATTGATTGATTGGACTACGGGTTGGCCAGACGAAATAAAACGCAGCCTGCAAGTGACCAGTGAACAAGGGCTTGTAGACGTGGAAACCAATTATCTACGCCTATACTTATAAACAAGAAGACGATTTTAACATTGACAGTGATGGTGAAGAAGGCACGTCGTAAATATCTATAACGATGCAAGCGTTAGAACACACACAGAGGTACTTTTCAGGATATATTACATATGCAGATATCTTAAGAAAAGCGCGCTGTGAAAAATGTTTGGCTTTCATGACCAAGCGAGATTTTATAGACCGTCTATCCGAAACCTTGATATAACATAAAAATTACAGCGCAGAAACGCCATATTTACATCAAAGATGAAATTTTTGAAATGTGTCGGTACCAATATGGAATGTACGTAGCAGAATATTAAACATAATTATAATAAATCCACTCTGAAGAGTATTGAGACCTATCATTACCTCTAATTATACGCTTTCGGAATGATAGAAACCACAACCATCACGATACTCCCCGAAGGGCCGTACCCAGCAGTTGGGACTCACACATTGGTTAACGTTTGCGTTCAAACTGGGGACTGGACATACTAAATAAATGCAAACTTCCCCCCAACGGGTTTTTGCAAAAACCAATTTGCAGTACACCAATGCTGCCACCTCTACCCGAAGGTTTTTGTGACATAGAGAGTGGGTCCCTGACCCCCGTGGAGCTTAAAGTTAGACTACAAACCCTTTAGCCTTACTTTATACGACATAGTCACTCTTGCCTTTGGACCAACCATACAATCCCGGCTAGTCAACACCGGACTACCCTTCTTCAAGATATATTAGCATCGGGTGGTACATCTGACATGGCGAGTGGATACCATGCCCTCGACTGATATCAACGTATTTTACGTAACCAGTTATCAGCTGGTTAGTATTTCCTTCTTAGTAATAGTGTATGAGCAAAGAGTTCTTCTTCCAGTGTACCCCTAAGCTATCTTTCAGAAAACTTGTCGTTAAGTTATAGATAGTCCATGTCTAACACTTTTCTTCGCCGGACAAGATCGTTTCCAAGGATCACCATAAGAAGGTGAGAGTTTCGGCACATCTATGCTCCCCCAAAAGCATAGTTTATCACCAATAAGATATCTGTGACATCATCAGGGCAAGAGCCACTTTATACCTTACATGATGGGATAAACACATATACATATTGAGGCAGTGTAGCCGTCGAAGAGTAAAACAAACTCTCCAAAATATGTCGTTATTGTGGTGTGAATAATAAAGTTTCCTGCCGAAAAATTTCCATTTTTATTTTGCGTACTTTTCCTTATATTCCTCAGATTAGATTCGTACTAGAGGACTGTAAGTTTACAATAGTGTAGATTTTATTTACAAATTTATGACAACTTTTAACATCCATCTTTCCTTTCCTTATAAGCTTTCAAAACAGATAGTGAACACCACATTTCGCTCTGATAGTCTTCCCAATCCTCTAACTCACGAAATTTTTGCATTTCTCGCGAATTTTCGTTAACTTGCCGGTTAATCACCAACCCACAAAGTGACTTTATCTTATGACGTCGATAGATAAAGATTCAAAAATTTTTATTTGCCTTTGCTTCCCCAACAGTAATAAGCAGTTGCATCCAGGTTTATTTTATTAGGTTGTGCGATTTTCATCAAAATATCTGTAGCAATAAAACGGTATAGAAGAAGAAGGTTGCTCCAATTGGAAGTTAAGGCTTTTCACGAATTACATACACGTGAGAAAAGAGAAAAAGAAGGATATTAAATATTAAATAATTTAAAAGGTTGCGTTTAACGTATGCACATATATATTTTTCAGCGTTGTTTTTTATACATTTTTATAAAAATGAAAAACATATATATTAGGGGGACCCATAAGTAATCAATTATTTTGCATTCATAGACAAAATGTTTTTTTGAAATGACATTTTTATTTTTTAATCGTTTATATAATCACCGTCGTTTGCGATGACTTGTTGCCATCGTTCCTGCAAAAGTTCAACCCCCCTCTTGAAAAGGGTGGGCGTGACTTAAAATATAACTCAAGATGTGTTTGGACATCGAATAAGAAATTAAAATTTTTATTTCGTAACGAATGCTCCAGTGATCTGAACAGATGGTAGTCCGACGGTGCTAGATCTGGAGAATATGGAGGGTGCGGTAGATGTTCCCAGCCTAACTGCTTAATTTTCTCTTGAGTAATCTTCACCGCATGGCCTTTATTTATTGGCCTCAGACAACAGGTGTGGAATCCATTTACCTTGTCTATATACCTTGCCAATTTCTTTTAAATGCCTTTGTACGATGGACCAGGTATACCCAAGGCTTCTTGATAGTTCCTGTATAGATAACCTTGGATCGGACGCCACTAGAGATTTTAAGGCGTCGTTATCGAATTGACCTGGGCGTCCAGTTCGATGCTTATCTGACAGGTCATAATCACTTCCAGGAAATCTTCTGAACCAACATTAACACTTGTTTACCTTCAACACTTAAACCGGCGTTAAAATGGAAAAGTACACAATTACGAATATGGCTCTCAGAAGGTACAAAGTCCGCCATTTTCTTACAGGGCTGCAAAAAAATTTATATTGTTGGGAATAAATTACTAACAAACTGCTTAAAGAATAACACGAAAAAAAAGTATGCTTACACTTGTCTGATTGCCGCAGGACTAATGAGAAATGGTATCTTACGAAAATAATTGATTACTTATGGGTCCTCCTAATACATTTTTATTTTATATGCAGTATTTCCGTAATTGAATATATTGTTGATGTCATCGTATTATATATAAAGTTCTATTATATCTGTTTGGAGGAATTTGCGAAATTAGTAGTACATAAAACGGAAACTAATGTCAGCAATGAAGTAGTTTTGATAACTAGTACCGGTCACGGCATTGGTAAAGAATTAGCTTTACAATAAGCTGATTTGGGCGCCACACTCTTGTGTTAGAATATTAATGAGTCTACCAATGCTGGGACAGTACAACAGATTAATGCAGCTGGTGGGAAAGCTTTCGATTATACTTTTACTATATAGTATATCAAGGAAGAAATTTAACTCTCTTGTTTGTTTTTCTTAGTTGTAATGTAGCTCAACTTCAATCAGTTAATGCATTGGCCGCTAAAATAAAAGAAGAACACGGCTTTGTTAGTATTTTGATTAATAATGCTGGAATAATACCGCGCCTGCAATGCCATTACTGCAACATACTGAAGATGACATAAGATCGATGTATGACATTAATGTCTTGACTCAATTTTGGGTAAGTTCTCTAATGCTATTATGATTGCGAGCGCACGTTTTGACGCATGAAAAATGTTTATGGAAAATTCAGGCCCATCCATGTTTTAAAGAGCTCCTTGACAAGGTGATTTTATAAGCTGCTGCCACAATAGAAGAATAAGGGGACCTTCATTTTACCAAAACGTTTGTAACGCCCAGAAGAAACTTTCAGAGACTCTATAAATAATATACATTCTTGATCAGCATTAAATTCGCAGTTAACTTAAGCGTTTTCGTCTGCCCGTCTGTGTAATGTCGGTAGCAACCATGCCACAATCCTGCGGCAAAAGTTAAGTTATCAACTTTAGTTTTGGTAGAAACAACCGAAGTTTATATATGCAAGTTGGTGTTGAAAATGGGCCGAATCGATTAAAGAACACGCTTACAGGTCAACATAAGCTGACATATCTGTTTTCAATAAGTAGTTCGTACGTGTAGAAGACGAATAGCAAGGGTCCCAACTAGCTAGCTTGGCGAACACCTGACGGGAAATTCATCAAAAGAACTCTAAATTATCTATTATATAGACAAAAGCTTATCAATTTTAATACGTATCAAAGGAAATCGGAAGGCTGAAGTATAAAAATTAGTAAGGTATAAATAACACCGACAAAAGGTTTTTAATTTTTTTGTTGGTGATTTAAGTTGAGTTTGGCCAGAAGACGACCTTGCCGAACCTGCATAGCTGACACAAGAAGAAATATTTGGAGGGAAGTCTTATGATGTTAACTTTATTAACAATAGAAGAGCTTTGATTTTTACTTACAGCCAGGTGTGAGATACTCGGTATCATTAGAGTATTTGGCGACGAGATATCCACAAGGCTCGTAATTCGAGGCAAGCCAAAAAGCAGAACAACAGGTGCACGGGCATGAGTTTTCTGTGAAATTAGAGATCAATCACCACATTGCGCAATACATGTTCGTACCTTACGACTCGGAGGCAAAGCACACCAGTTAAGGTTGAAGGTCTTCAAAGCTCATCATATCTCATCTTGTATCTTTAAAATTTACAAGACAACGCCGTAAGTTCCTTAACTATCTCAGACAAGCCCATTTTTGTCTGCATAAAAAGTTAATAAAGGTCAATGCTCAGATTTTTATAGCCAGTACAAGAACAACTTCTCAGCCTTGCCGACAATATCAGCACGTTTCAGATCTCAATGTCGCTCACATTGTCAACAGACCAGAACCTAGAACTGTTTCGGTAAGACACAGTGTATACATTCTACCATGACAGGTACAACGCTCAGAGCTGTCAGGCCTCAACAAGCAAAAGTAATACTTTCGAAGACTACGTAGAAGCGAGAGAAAAATTCAGTGTTAGTAAATTATAACCACTAGGCAAACACTAACCAACAGAGATATATAATAAGCAACAACAATGCAACTTAAGCATATACAAGCAGTAGGATACGAAAAAAATATCATTAGATATAAAAAAAGCAACAACTTAAGTAATTTACAAAAAGGAAAATATATCCTTGCTATAAATTACCACCCATCACAATTAAGAGGGTGGCAAACACAAGATGTAATCACCAATTGAAGTATCTGGAGACGAGATTAGTCAAAGCGAGAAAATAGAAAACAAAGAGACGCGCGTTAAAAACATAATATCATCGCATTTTTTATTGCAAATCCTCAGTGAATAAAAAGCTGAAATAGATTTTTTCGTTGATGACAACAAATTTTATGAATCAAAAGCTAAACTTTTCCCCATAGTACGCAGCTCTTCTAAACCTATCGTTGGCAAGGGCGTTGCAAAAGTTATTGTTTTCAAAAAAGCAAAAGATCGCGATTGGTTGTTGTACTCCATAAATTAACTCTCTTATTAAGTGGCTTATCGATGATGAAATTTTTTATTTTTTTGAATTATAGATGCTTCAAGTATTTTTGCCTGATATGATACGCCAGAATCGTGGACATATCGCTGCTCTATCTGCTTGTGCCGGCCTATTTGGTTTAAATAATTTGGCACCATCTTGCGATACGAAATATGCTGTACGTGGCTTTATGAAGGCTATGACTGAGGAATTGAGTTATTTAAACCCCAAAAATCAGGTAAATCAATTGATAAGTTAATTACATACACGGACATATTAATATACGTTTGCTTTTTAGATTAAAATGACTATTGTTTATCTCTATATAAATGATACCATTTATGTTTATGTAAAAAATCTCGTTTTCGGTTTTTTTCGATGGGGTTGATTAAGCCCCAAGAAACGGTTGCTTTCGTTATTAAGACTCAACGTACTGGTCTCGAAGAGATTAGCGTACCTCGAGACTATTTTATAATAGAAAAATGTAGTAATCTTTTTCCACATGAAGCTGTGCTCTCACTCCGTGACTTCCTAGATATTGGCATAGACTCTAATTTCTAGATATTTCAGATATAGCTCTTATAATATTTTTATATTTTATTTATAATTTTATATCTTTTAGGATTTGTACATGAATGCAACTAACTGAAAGTGTCTTATAACATTTTATACATAGATACAACTATATATAGAATTTCTCCATATTGCTGATTCATATCAAGGGATATTGTGACCACATTTGTATAATTTTTTTGCTTTATTCTCTTCTATTTTCAACAAAAATTTTTATTAAAATTGATCTAAACTTACATGCGTATATAAACGATAACTTATCACCTATATTAACTGTGTCAAAATTTATAATGCAGTTCAAACTGCAAATGAGATGAAAATGGTTTTATTGTTTATATACAATAGTCTTCGCTCACCTTTTGTTTATTTAATAATTTTTAAATTAATTTTTAAATATCTTTGGAATGCATTGTACTGAAGGTGGGGGGAGGGGAGGGGGGGGGGGGGGGGTGGCTGAAATTTACATGCATGCAGTTATATTGTGAACGTAATACTTTTATTTAAATGTCAAAAATAAACATTTCCTACTCAACTGGCCATATCGATTACTAAAATAAAAACAGAAGAAATACATAAATATAATTCTTAAATTAATAAAGAAGATAAATGAGAGACAAATATCGTTACATATAATTTAAAAAACATCACATTCGATAGTTAAGATTTGCGTGTAATCTTTCAGTTGCTTTAAGTATTATATATTTCCTCCAAAAAAATGAAGAAAATCGATTGTAGCAAAACAACATTGAGCCTTTATTTCAAAACAATCCGTGTCTTTTGGTGTGCTTCCCTTGAATTTAACACCATCTATGTAAAATTATTTTCCCGTTTGTTGTAAATGGTGCGAATAATTATATTGCTGTTGTGATGATTGCTGTTGTACACACTGCTGACTATTACCATTCGTATGGCCTTGCAATTTACTATTCGACGGTCCAATACTCGTACTGCTAGTACTATTATTCGCTGCTGTTAAACGTGTTTGCATCTTTAATTGTTTGATTTCTGGAAAAAATTCCATCATTAAAATTTCCAGTAACTCCTGTAAAAAAATTCTTTTTAAATAATTTTCTATTATAGCTTAATTACGGCTTGATTAAAACTTACATAAAATAATTGTTTATTGTATGTAGGATTTTGAAGAGCATCGAAAACCTTGAGTATACCCTTTTTGGCAGCCTGAGCACCTACCAAATTGCATAAAACTTCGGGTATATTATCCATAAGCAAAGCTTTAGCAGCATTGGTAGTCATTTCTTTCATATCATCGGAACGCACTGGATAGACCGAGGCCAATACACTACCCGGCCAAAATGACTTTAAAATAGCCGAAAAATAATAATGCAACATAGATTCTTCGAAAAGATAAGAAACGGATTCACGAATTTGTCTGTAGTAAAAGAAAACATATATCAAATTTAATTTCGTTATTTTGAACGGAAGTAAACCTTTTTAGAACGTACCTATTTATCGTTCTGCCATAAGTGATTTGTACAAACGATATTAAACTTTTACGTAACCACTTGAAAACGCCACCCATGTCAAAAATTTCACCCATTAAAGCATACAATGGTTCAGCTATAGAGTCTTTACTATCCAAATCAGCCCATATTTTACTATCAGTAGTCGTATCACCATCCAGATAGGTAGACATATCTTCATCATCTCGTTGCAAGCCCCACAGCGTGTCTGCTGGTTTTTGTTGCAGTTCAGACGCTTTAATATTATCGCTTTTAAACAGTGTTGCTAGCGAAAATTTCGGTTTTTTTGGCGACGGTAGAGTTTGCTTCAAGTGATCGGATGTAGGACTTAAAAATGTATAAATCGCTTCGCTTCCATTTAAATGATCATCTTCCAAAATAATCTTAAAATGCATGCGATCATCATACTAAATATTGTTTTAGTTTGTTTAATGGTAATATATATCTACTTACATTTAAAAACTTCTGAGTTTGTTGTTTGGCTTTGTCCAAAGTATGTTTGTCATTTTTGAGAAAAAAAAATTTAAAATTTGTAGGTAAATCGAATGATTTTAAATTGGAACTAACATGTCGAAGTTTACGTTGCAATTCCTAAAAAGATATGAGTTTTAATAGAGCTCCATCTGAATGCCTCGGTGGCGCAGTAGGCAGCGCGTAAGTCTCATAATCTTAAGGTCGTGAGTTCGAGCCTCACCCGGGGCATGATTTTTGCAAAATTTATATACTCACATGAACATGATTTAAAGTTCTCATAACTACCCAACCGCTAGAGATGCTACCAGGGCGTGCTTCTGGTTTACCACCAGCACTAGTTCTGTGGCCTGTGGGAAAATTAATATCTTCGTCCACATGCACTAAGATCATGAACTGCAGAGATTCTTTTTCATCTGATGCCTGCATGTGGAACTATAATTTTTCTTATAAGTTCTTTAAAATCTGTTTAATTTATATCTCACTTCTACTGTTTGTATTGTAGCTTTCCATTTACCCAAATGCTCCGTCCAAGCATCAGTACGACTTAAGTGAGCTTCCGTTTGTCGTTTTACTCCTCTCAGCCACTCCATTTCTTTTTCTAATACTTTTAGAACTTTCGAATCTGGCTTAACAGAGTATTTTAAAGCTTCTAAAGCTTGGTTTTTCTTGTCAATTCTTTCCTGTATTTCAGCAAGTTTTTTACGTGCATATGTTGTATGAGCAACTACGTCAATTGTTCCGGCTGGTGCAGCTCCTACACTCTCTAAAACAGATGGTGCAACATCTACTAAATTATTATCACTTAATGTTGTAAATAGTAAGGTGGGATCTTTGTACTCTTCAGCGTCTAAAGCATCCTTTAATAGACGATATTGTTCACTTAATACAAACGGCTGATAATATTTATCTTCGAGAGTTTTTACTACGTGTTTTTGTATCTCAAAGAATATATCTGGACCGGAATCACCCAGCAAGAAATTTTCTATTAGTTTGCGTTCTTGTTTGTCAATTTGAATTTCAGGTTTCGGCACACGTATGTAAGTATAAAAGATTTCTGTTCCCAATTGATGAACTAATGACTTTGGTGCTTGTTTTATTTCCTCGACGGCCATATAAAAACCTACTAAAGCACTGGCTTTCAACGGCTCTAAAAACAGTGTTAAGTAACGCCTGCCCAAACTAGTATTTAGAATTTCTATTAAACTTAGGTCCACATCGCTTGAGTAGTTACCATTCCATCCAAACTTTTCCAGATTTTTTTCGCACTGAGCTTTGGCATAAGACAACTGCTGAACATAGCGTTTAAGTCTGATAGCCGCTGAAATATCCGATTTCGACAGATTATGATCACGCTCATTATCCGGATCAATACCTTTGGCACGTTGCAAATTCTGCATCGTCGTAGCATGCAGTAAGTCGTTTACAATGGTTTTACGTATTAAAGATAATTCTTCGAGATTTCCTGAATTGTTAATGATTTTTAAAAATTCTTCAAAACTCGCAGCGTACTCATAACTACGTTTGCTGATAGCAGCTGCTGCCAAACGACTTTCGATATTCTGCACTACTTTTTGATTTATATAGTCTGGTGAGGTGAGAGTTTTAATTAAGGGAAATAAAACTGCAAATAAACAAAACGAGAATGTACAAAAATTAACTCATGCCAAAGATTTGAGGAATAGATTACTTTTGTAGGAGAGGATTTCACAAAGCAGTACTTTTAAGGGCGGTAACGAATAACCGCGAGGCAGTAAAACAATTACAATTATTTCACATAGTTTACATAAAAATTCTATTTCTTTATCTTCGTTAACCAAATAAGAGTTTGTAGAAAATACCGGTGGACTAGAGGTCTCAGCTCTATTAAAAAGAAATGTAATAATAGTAAAAAAATGTCGTTCAGAATAGAAAATCACTTACGCTCTTGAATCAGCTATGCGTATTTTTTCTAAATGCACTGTTACTCTGTTTACCATATCAACAGCTATTATTTTGGAGGCATCCATTTTTTTAGCTCTTTCATGTACTTTTTGCAAAGCATTCCACAAATCTTCACGTAGAATGTTATTAATTAGTTTAGGTTTACGGACTACATGTCTAAACAGAAATCATTTTAACGATTACAACCACAGCTTGCTTCAAGATTAACTTACCTCAGCCATGGTGTCATAAAGTCTCTAAGTATATATTCAATAATTTGTTGTAATTGTAGGTCAACTGTTTTACAAAAGATTAGTGGTAGATTTGAAGGATTCTTTATAGGATTGGGATAATCAAATAACCTGTTTCTAGAATGTTAATAAGCAATATTAAAAGAGAAGAGGTTCATTAAATTTCTTAATCAATATGTACTACATATTATTAACTTACTGAGTGGCTTGTTGCAATACGAGCATAGGTTCGCGATTTGGTTGAGGCGGTTCTTTAGTAGTGAGTAAATAATTTACATATAGGGTGCAAAAAACAGCTGAAAATACATTTAACACCCACATTTATAAATGTTATGAACATGAAAAGATAAGATTAATATATTTGCAAACGTTAGTGCAATATTATATATATGAAGACGATACTTAAGAAAAAGAATATAATGTTTACAACAACAATACTTACCAACCGTTATTAATAACAGCGAATAGAACGTAAATAGTAAAAACAAAAAGAATGTAGGATAATACCAAAGAGTAGCGAATAAAGTCACGGCCAAGGTAGCTGAAATGGCTTTCCAATTTAAATGTAAAATACGCAATGCCCTTGAAACCCAGAGCAAAACATTTTTCCCGGACAATGCATGCCTTAATGTAGTCGTTACTGATAGAGATTCATTTGGCAAATCTATTGGAAACAATGGGCGTTGAGGCCAACGTACGTACGAGTTATCCAACATATTTGATAAGAGCGATTCGGTTCTTGCTTTCTGCTTATCCCGATTCACTTACATATCACTTTTTTTTAATTTTTCCGATTTTATTTATTATTTCTTAAATAAGTCGGTGGTGGGGATATTGTAATATTCAATACATGTTATGTGTACAAATCAATATTTTTTTATTGAGTTGTTCTACACATTACGCTTTGACTTGATATTGGCACCAAACAATCATATTGAAATTGGACAACACAGATAAGTACTGTAGTTATAAGTGAATCTCGCCTATTGCCATTTATTTCTGATAAAAATGCAAACGCCGGAAACGCTTAAAAAATTGTTATAATTTGGTTTACACAAGGTCTTGATTGCAATTCGCGACGCAATACGCAAACAAACAGAACAAACTAATTATTAAAAAAGTGTACTATCTTTACTCCAATAATGGTATTTATTTTTTAATTTATATTTATTTGGTTTATAAGATGTACGTCTCTGTTCTTAGAGTTAATAACATAATAGACAATTTCTTACAGCTGTACATTTTCTTCTTTTTATTGAGCCGAGTTGCCATAATATTTAAATGCTTTCAGTTAAGCTTCTTCTTGAAGTGATGGGCGGTCAACAAGGAGGAGGGTGTAAGCAGGCGATTGCCGCCTTGTTTTTTTTTTTTGGAAGAAAATTGATTATCAGATTAAGATTATAAGAGGCTAATTATGCAGCATTGTCTCCAGCTTTTATTACAGCCTCTCAAATTTTCTATTATAATGTCATAATAACTGAGAGACGCGTAAAAAGTGAAAGCTTAATTGACGTTTACTTGTTTGGTATAAACAAACTACATATAGTAAACAATACAAGCATGTAAAATGAAATGAATAGAAAATTATGTAGAATTTATTTTAGGCTATAGAACAATAAACTATTTTGATTGTTGAAATGATCATAATCGATTTACATGAAATTTACATTTGATTGCTACGGATTAGTAAAAATTCCATGTAAATACAGTGAGTCTCATTAATATTGAGTTTCTTCGCTCGACAAAAAGTAAACGCTTGTTAAACCTCGTCCATTGTCCAAACATACAATTTTTTTTACTATTTTATACTACTAGGGAATACATATTAATATACTAAAAAAGAACAAATAAAAAATTATTCCAGTATGCAAGAAAATTAAATAGGTTTAACAACTTTAAAAACATAGCCTCCTTAATATTTGGGTTTTTCATACAAGGAAGGATACAAACAAAAAAAAAACAGCATGTTATTAAAAATTAATATTTGAAAAAAGAAAATTTGGAAGAAAGTACAGACAAACTTGGTGTTTTGGGAACATTCAAATTCTACCAAGATAACGTCCTCACGTATAAATCCCGATTACTTCAAGAATGGTTCTTATATAACTGTCCCAAATTGCTTCACTGCTTGAATGGAACAAGATCCCTGCTTCCTACACAAGAAAAATTTTAACATATATATCAAAACGTTTAAATGACGTTATTAAGCAAAAATGATACCCTTTCAAACACCCATTTTTAAAAATATGCCGTTTTGTTCTTCGTATCCTTCCTTGTATGTAAAAACCCAACAATAATAAGGCTATGTTTTTGAAGTTGTTGGGATTATTTAATTTTCTTGTCTGAAAAAGTGAAACATCGCAATTTGGGAAAAGGAACATTGTTACATCCCACTGCGGAACTCATTTCACTTAAAGAATATCATTACGAACTCCGGCTCCATTCCATTTTATAACTTGACTGTTTATCAGCAACAATTTTGCATTACATTACAAAACTCAATCTGTGAAATATGGTTCGGCCACAAGGCCGAACATTATCCACATTAAAATCCACAGAGACACAAACACTACAGCGTATTTATTCAGTCCAGAGAAAACGGTTTGCCAATATTCGAACTTGGTCGAAGTTTATATCACGATTTCCCTAACTTAGAGATTATTTTCGTCTCTAGCGAAAAAATTAAATTGATCTCCTCCGATGCGGCTACGGCAATTTCTATTGCCGGCACCGCTCGTTTAACAATATTTATAATGTGTAAGTCTCGTCCGAATTCTGTGTAATTCGTAGGGTTGCTTTTATCCCCTCTGGTTTCACCGGACTTGAAATCCACTCAAATGCCTGTCTCAAAAATCTGCTTAAGTTCGATCCCCTACTTGACTTCTGGAAAGTTGCGGAAGTAATGGGCTTTCACAAATCCGAGCAAATCTCTAACGCTCGCGCGCCTTTGGACACAGTCCGTGTAAGTTTTTCCGGGAATGTTTTACTTTTCCACATCTGTTTGAAAGGCATTAACCTCCCCGTTAAACCACACGTCGTGCCGATATGACAATGCCGCAAGTGTTGGCGTTTCGGCCACACTGATAAGGCGTGCTCACGCCAAAAGTCACTCTGCCCCTCTTGTGGCACAAGCCACGATTGCTCCATAAATTGTTCTCAAAATGCCATAAAATGCGTTAATTGGAAGGCTAATCACCTTTCTAATTCCAAAACTTGTCCATCATACAAGAAAATTGCCAAATTGAAAAAAGACGCAGTAGAACCTCTCGAACCACAACCTTACTCTTTTTGTCAGAGTACGTTGTTACGCATACCTAAGTAATCCAAATTTTTCCATTTTTATTGAGTCTACTGTCTTGGTTCCAACCTAGAAATCAACATATCCCCTTCCAATATAAAATCTTCAAATCCCGACTCTGTGACATCCATCACAGACAATATTCCTTCCGATCAAGAAATGATCACTGATTGTAATACTTCCTCTAACTTATCTCAAATCTCTGATCGTATTCAAAAATTACATTAATATCAAGCAGTCTTCTAAATCAAATTCTATTATTAAGACCGCCACGCGCTTATCTCGCGACCTTCACAAGAGTATTCTTTACCAACGACCGTCTACGGGTTCGTACTCTATTCTCTCTCAATCAATAAGAAAAATAACTAAACGTAATTGCACTAGCATCCGTAACAAATCAAAACACCTTAAACAATACCTTCATTGTAATGACATCTCCGAGACCTGTCTTTCCGAAACTTCTCTTAAACTTGTGCTGCCACTCACATACTCATGTTCCAAAGTATATAAAACATCCTTTACGTAACATTTTAAATACCATACTTTTCGAAGTCACTTTCTGAACTAAAAGTCTTCAAAAAAATCCTACCCTCCTAGTCCTTACTGGAACACTGCGTGCAATCGAATCACCGCTAAATAAATGCAAAATGCAAAAGATCTCCTTCTAGAATAAATTTAAAATTGTTGGCCGATATTAAAAAGGAATATACTTATAGTCTCAGGTTGAAGATACGTAATGGTTGGAAATAACTTTGTGAAAATTTCAATAGTCACATGTCAATCTCAAATTTTTGGCGCACTGTTAGAATTTACAAAGGCATCACTCTTTCTCACTGTTCCATGTGGTCAGCAATAAATTCATCGTTTGCTAAGAACCACATTCTCATCTCCTGCTTTCTGAACATAACCTCAGCGTTTGATTCTGTCAATATTAACATCTTAAAAACTATCCTTCTCTCTTTGAACCTTTCTACCAAATTCTGTAATTTGTTATATAACCTTTTTCTTTATAAGAACATGTTAATTAACAATGGTGATGTTGTTGTACAAAGGAGATATTTCAGAGATCTGAATTTTCAGTTCTCTTCCTGAAAACATCTCAATTCAGATTTGTGTAGGCACAGTTTTCAATCTGCCCTCGACGTTATTTCCTCCCGTCTTACATCACTTAAACTCACACTTTCAGTCAAACGCTTCGTCTTTTCAAAAAAGAGGAGAGACGCTATGGTTACTCTTCTGCTCATCTATAGTTCTTCTATTTCGTTTGTCAAAACTTTCGACATTTTAGGCTTTGTCTTACACTCGAAACTTTTCCCAACAGCTCACATTGACAAAACTGTCAAACAATGTTTTCAATTCATTAATGTATTGAAATCTATTTGTGGTATTGCTTGGGACTCTTCTTGCATGATTAAACTGTATCTTGGCTTAATCAGACCAAAATTAGAACACGCCTGTTCACTTTTATTGGACATCCCAAAGTAGGACTTTCTGAAATTATGCAGTATCCAATGCAAATGCCTTCGTTTGGCCCATGGTGACATGAATTGTACACACTATGCTTGGAACAAATGGCAAATGTTATGCCTCTACAAGAAAGATTTCGTTTACTCGCCGATTTTTAATCTAATAAAATTCTATCTTTTGAGAATCCACCCGCTTTACCTTCCATTTACAACTTTATATCACTCAATTCTGCTCCTTTCTTCTTTAAAATTTTTGCTGACAAAACTAATAACTTCAACATTCTAGGAACTGATATACTTAGCTTATTTAACATTCCCTTTGGTTCTCAATACTTTCGACCAGTAATTAAGTTCTTACCAGTGAAAGAATCCACAGTTACTCCGGCAGAGGTACATCGCCGTTACTCGAACTTGGTCAATACCAAGTGGAAACATTCATGTTTACTGATGGATCTAAGACTGATGTTGTTAGCAGCGGGTTTTGGGTTTCAGATATTAATACATAAGCCTACTTCTCACATCACCCATGTAGCAATATATTTTTGGCTGAATGTCTTGCGATCGTAGAAGCCATCCGCTTAGCGAGTACTCAACCTCAAAAGACATTCTTTATAGTGTCAGACAGTATATCTGTTTTATTTGATTTACAATCATTTCCCTCACATATACCTGACCCCTACTTATTAGAAATCAGATCCTTACTTTAAAGCCTCAAGTCTGATATATTTTGTTTTCACTTTCACTGGTAGTCCAATCGCATGGGCATTCTTGGCAACAACATTGCAAATAAAATTGCATTTTGCAGACCATCTCATTTTAATGATCGTGCTGTGATTCCTGCAGATCTAAGGATAATCGACAAAAAGCATTCAGTTTTTTTTTGGCAACAACGGTGGGATAATTCACCTTATGGTCGCCTTAAGTATTTTTTTGTGTAAATACACTCAAGTAATCAAAATTTATAATTTCAGCACAGTTCCGACAGTTTCGACAGAGCAAATGGATAAAAGGGTATTTTGTATCCTGAAATGGCTCAGAATTATCATCAAAGTTCTTTGCAAGAACGCCAAAATTTCAATCGATTGTGAAATGAGTGAGCAACAAAGTTCAATGGGTTTGATCTGGAGAAATGGTGGAGTGTTAAGGAGTAAGTTAGCAAACATTGTATTAGTGCTTTATTTACTTTATTATTTTTAGGTGTGGACGAACCCCAAATAGTAAGTGAAAAGAAAATGCAGTGACAACAGGCTGTCCTTTAAACAAATAGCGGGAGAGCTCATGCCACGAAGTGGCACTGACGGCCACAGAGGAAAAAATTCTGGAAGTGGCAAATTTTGGGACAGCAACTACTAGCGATAGCATATCTTCATTTAGCGCTCAAATTAAAAGTTTTGACGATTCGTTGTCGCGTGAAAGTACAGTAGATCTAACGGTCACGGACGGTGTGCCAAATAGTGCACCTAAGAAAAGGGGGAAAATGCACATTATTAATTTTTAATTCCCTTATTAATAATTATTTTCTGGTTTATTTTCTGTGCTGTGTCTATTGTGCCGGACTGTTCGCCTGAGGACGATATCCCACACAGTTCCTCGAAGAAATAATAAATAATAATAACATGGGCGAGTTGTATCGGGGACAGATCGAAGAAGAGCGAAAATATCGGAGGCAAAAGCTGCAAAATCAACAGCACACATTGGAAATAATGCGGGTATGGAAGGATAACACGAAATCGCTCTACGCTAGCATATTACAAATCCTTAGGGACTAGAATGATTTATATATGAGCCGTTTACTGCACAGTGTGTAACTCCGTAGAATAAAAAGTTGAGAAATACGACCAAATTACCGTACAATATTTTCTACGAATTATAATTTATAATATGAATTCAACTATTGTAGAACGAACGTATACATTTGTGGCCTTCGTCTAACGGTATATAAAATTAAAAAGAAATAATGGACCAAAAACAATAGTCATTAATGTTATAATTTTTATGTGAGGGAAAAGAAAAGGAAAAGCAATTCCCAAAACGATTACTTTCAATTATTGCATTCTCCAAGTGAATTTCTTCGTTCTTACGATGAGACAATGTTTTAAATGTGACCGCTTCGGACACATTACCAAATTCTGTAAAGCAAAAATCGCGGTGTCTTAAATGCGGAAATATCTCTGCCTGTACTAATGATTGCAATAATATCACATGTCTTCTATTTGGCTCTCTAACCGATAACACGGTACGGCAAATCATGTCCATCTAGAAAGAAAGAGGAACAGATCAAGAAAATCATGACAATAGAAAATGTTTCATTTAAAGAATATCGAGAACAATACTCTCAAAACTACCTCTCTGCCTCTCTGGACACCGGCGAATACGATAACAACTTTCCCCCACTTCCTTCTGCGACTTCCAATGACAATATCGGACACATTAACCGTGATAAAAGAGTATGTTAACACGCATAAAACTACAGAACTTGAAAAACTCCTATCCGATGTTTTATAAGCTTTTATGTCTGCGTCAGCGTCACAACGGACTGGGACCTTGGAAAAAATGAATCATTTTGCGAATTCGTATGATGCTCTCCATGCGGCTGCGTCGAACACCAAATTGATGAACTTCCCTGGGCAAACATGAGTTCCTTTACATAACATGTAACATTCAAAGTTTTAGATGTAATTTCTCATCCCTCGACTTTTATTTCAACTCTAATCAAATCGACTTTTTCATTCTCAGCGGTTCATTCTCTTTGGTTCCAATGAGACCTACTCAAATTTAAAACTTACTATGTTGTTTCCATCAAATGCAAAAGAGACGGGTATGGTGGCGTTGGTATTCTTATCACAAAAAACATATGCTTTAAACGTATTCCTTTTGTCTCACTCTTGCTTGTAGTCATCATTAGACGCTTAAACCTCCATCCAAATATCATGATTGCTTCTGTAAGGGTTTAGGAATGTCATTCTTACGGGCGAATTCAACGCTACACACCGCGTTTACAGTGATATAACTACGACAAATAGAGGTAAGATCTCAGTAAATTTATTTAAAGCAAGTAGCTTTGGCTGTCTAAACGAGCAGTTCTCCACCTTCTATACCTCCTCTAATAATTCTTCTTCTGAAAGCATTTTGGTTCTCACTTTTACAAGCTCCTCATATTTCTCCTTCAAATGAATTATTGAAAATGCCTTTCTAGACAGAAACTATCATCTTCCCATTAGGTTTGATATTTGTGATAACCACATCCGTAAAATTAATCACTTCGTTTCCCGCAGACGACTAATTTAAAATTTATCCAGGATAACCCTTGTCCAAGACATCTCCGATATCCAAAACACTTTTCAGATGGTGCTAAACGCTGTGCAAACAAATTATTATTACACCAATTCTTTCGCCCTTAAACGATAGTGGGACTGTACTCTTACAGCTATGTATCGAAAACGTGAAGGTCTTAAAAAAAAGTGAATAAATATGTCTTTCCTGCCAATTTCTTTAAAGATAATAAGATGCAAAAGCTATAGAGTGCAGCCGTAAGAAAAGCTAAAAGGCAGCATCGTGCACGTACGATTAATATTCTCTGTGGTCAGTGTAATTCTCGACTCTTATGGAACTTATGGAATAAACGGTCACCGTTTCGGACCGATACTGACAATACAAATTATCTGAACTACCTCAAAACTAACATATTTGTTAGTCGCTCGTTTGTATAATGCCATCAATCAATACTGGCTGTCCAACACTTTTCATGATGATTGGAGGCGCATCAAAATCGTCCCGATACTGAAACCTGACAAAACCACGATGACATTACAAACTTTAGGTCCATCGTCCTCTTATCAGTCTTATTAAAAATTACAACAAAAGAAATGCTTATCTCTTTCCTTAGAGCCAATTATGTCATTTCCTCTCGCTCCTTTGGTTATCAAAAATACAAGTCAGCAAACATGTGTGTCAATGAACTTTCCACGCTTATCAACAGTGAAAAAAGAGCTGGCAGAAAGGTTGTCTTCTTCCCTCTTGACATCAGCGAGGCACATGACTGCATTCACCATAAAACACTTGCAGAAACTCTAATGCTACTTCATATCTTCCTCCAAACACCCCTGTGGATTTTCAACTTTCTATCTAAATGCTGTTGTTCTTGGGCTCTGATTCGGACGACGTGCAAGACGGCTTGCCGTAAGGCAGCTGGCTAAGCGTCATTCTATTCAGCCTCTACACGGTCAATTTGCGTCAACTCCAAGTTTCTAAAACTCACATATTCCAATATGCTGACGATCTTTTTTTTGGTTGCAGTCGGCAGACCCTTCAACGATGCCGTCGAAAATTTCTCTTTAAAAGCAAATCTATTTTACGAGGTATGTACTAAAACCAATTTACATACCAGCTTGAGCAAGGCCAATGCTTGAGACCTATCACAACAATTTCTTTAAAATCTACGCCACTGACGGCTCTGTAAATGATGAGGCATCGAGTTTATCGGTGGTGAAATATGGCCAGAATATCATATGTGAATGTAATGTAAAATTAAAATCTTGGAAACTTATACTTACTGAGTTACTTGCCAACAAACCAACATGTCTTCGAAATCGACGATATGCCTGAAAACCCCTTTATCGATCAATGCCATTTTGTCTCGATGCGGGCTCAGGGTGGTTTTCATCTCAATGAAAAAGCTGTTTATTATGTCCGTGAAGAACAAATGGCATTCAGTTTTTTCGGTCGGTACAACAACCTATATGACATCCTACGTGCCCACGATATCGCTCATTTTAAGAAACTAACTGTCTTTATCAAACCTGCCGATCTTTCTTTCTAATATATCTTACATCTATCGTCTATCTTTCTCTGTTCCCACTCTATTCTCTCTCCTTTTTGTCCGTCTTCTCTTTTTCTGGACAAAACGGTACTGACTTTGAACTTAAAGAAAAAGAGAAGACTATCTCAGTCGCTTGTACACGAAAGAAGAACTTACGTATTGTGCACAAAAGCAGAACATATTTGAAGCTTTTAGCCTATGTACTGTTTTTACATATATATAAATAAAAAAAAATAATTTTAACTAAATAGTTACTAATAGACACTCTTAAGTTGCGGTAGACTATGCTTAGGTAAGAATAAAAGAAGTACATGTGTAGTGTTTTAAAATCAAACTTAAACTGATATAAATTTTTTGCTTTAATCACGTGCAAATTGCACGAAAAACTCTTTCTATTTGTAGTGTAGCACTAAAAATAGAAAAACAGTTTCAGATTTATAAAAAATTCAATAAGACCCTTTTGCTTTAGAATCGAATTTTTATTTCATTTTATATTTATTAAGAAACTAATTTTCATTTCTTTTTTTTTACAAACCATGTCGGCCGGAGACTTTGCAAGCTGTTTATATTAATATTATTTTTACTTTGTATTCGTGTGTCATTTCTCCTTGTTTCCTTTGCTATGTAGGTTTGTGTTAAAAGTAGCAGGGTTTCTATTTTCACGTCAGTAGGGGTTTTGTTTCTTTTTCTATTCGGATCTGTATATGGCGATTATTGCCATTTAACGCTATTACAAACTATATAAAGCATTGTTGTTGTTGGAGTTTTGTGATTATCCAAGAATTGAAGATAGATAGCGTCTGTTGAGTAAAAATCCAGAATGAAATATTTTCAAATATATTGGGGATATCTGATAATGAAGGTAAGTGAATCAGTTGTATATATATCTATATTTTTTAAAAGAGAATTATTTTCATCAATGAATAGAATTTCCTGCATAAATTAATGGTAGTGTGGCAAGCAATCTATCGCTTTTGAAAATGAAACTTCTCAAATATTCTTCGAAATAATTTTACCCATGAACATTTTGAGAACTTTGCAAACCTAAAGCAAAGAAAAACGTAAGTGAAGACAGAGACTTCATGTCTGCTCCACCATTTTGCTTTGTTAACACAAATATATTTCAGTCAATTGTTTGTTTACGCAAGAAACTTGCAATTATAATAGAATTGCTTTAGCGCGATAATGAAATAAATAATTCTGGAATAATATTGTGATGAGATATTAACATAGTCATAGGAAAAAAAATTTCGCTATAGCATAAGGAAACCGCAAAGAAGGTATTTGCGAGGAGAAAACCTTACATTGACATAGTTGTTGCTGTCAATGAAGTTTTTAAAATTTCGTTAATGGCAATTTTTGCGTTCCAATTCAAAGTAAACCATATAGCCATTGTTATGATTATACGAAACACGATGCATTCATACTGCATTGTGAAATTTGGTTAAGGTGGAGAGTTAACAAACCCAAAGGTATTTATAAGGATAAGGTAAGACAACAATTCAACTGCACTTCACCGTTTTATTTTATTAATATACACATTTTTCGACTATTAGTTTTTCTTATGGCAGAAATAACGGCGATTGCTTGTGTGAGGAGATAAAGTTAATTACAATAACTTGTTACCGTTAAATACCGTTAAACGATGTATTGAATCATTCGATCATGTTAATGAAAGCGGTCGCAGCATGAAAAAACTAAATTTACTTCAAGTCAACAGCAATTTAGAAAATTGGGAGTATATATTTTCTGTAAGGTTACCGTTCAAGGATTAGGAAATGGAGAACTGCTTTTGAAGAGTGGGTACAATGTTAAAAAAAATGTAAATATAATTCTTGGGTTTTATCTACGATCTCTATTTTTTGAAAAAATTTAATCATAAGTACTCGTTTTTTATCTACAGCAATTGTTTCAAAAAACAATTCCTAAAAGAACAGTAAAATCTACTAAACGTGTAGTGCATAGAATATTGATATGTGCTTCGATGCGGATTGATTATTTTTTTTTAATTAACGTTATATTATTTATTTCCACCGTGTAATAGTTCTAAATATTTTTTTGTGTGAATTATTCTAACTTCCCTAACTGAGATTGCGTCTAGTGTACCACAAGGTTCTATTTTGGGCCTCCTTAATACTTTTAAAACTGTGATGATAAAATTCAGCAAAATTTAAATTTTTGCTCATTACTTCTCTCCTACAACACATATAACGAACATGGAAACCATCTACTACGGCTATCCAATATTATAATATTATATATATTGTATATAAGTCGTTTATTCTTCAAATTTAGTAGGAAGTTATAATGTTTTAAAAACCAGCGCCTGTAATACGGGTATTGAAACTTGCAATTAATAATGTCGATAGAAATTCTCTATGTAGATCATGGTTCAATTTAAGCAAAACTTCTCCTTACGCTGCTATTTCGGTTGAATTATTAAATGCCAAGGGTTATTACTTCTATTAGGCGTAGAATTGATCACCATTAAGTTTAAGACTCGTACAAGGCAAATGGGGGATCTTGACTTATCAGCTCAAGCTAGTCGTAAATGGTAGATATGGTGAAAGAGGGCTTTAAAAATGTTACTTTTTTCACACACTCGCCAACAAGTCCGGTTGTTGATGCAATGTACCTGACAACTTCCGCTAACGACGTCCTAAATTCTTTAACACCGGAGTAGTTTGCCGATCCCTATCCTTTTATCAGCGGTAAGTTATTCACAAAATCCGTCCACTAGAATTGGATGCATCATATATTATGATGCAGCAGCACATTCTAGGAATATGGTCAAGCTTGATCCGATTCAACTAAAGTTTGCCAATTCTGATAGTCTTTTAGTATATACGGCTATACGGCTGGGTTGTTGAACACTTTCATAATTTGGCTGCAAATTAATTGGCATACAAAATGTGAGCCGTGCTTAAACTGAGTGTAAGACATCATAGCGAAAATCATTTAATTAAAGCCGTTTACACTTTTACTTCGATATTGTTATAAAAACCGTGTTATGAACTGCCACCCAATTATCTCTGAAATAACAAGCCAATTTTGACCAAATTTTGTAAGAAAATAGAACATACGCTTGGAGAAAATAATCAAATTGGAATCTCTAGCGAGACTGTGTTTGCCTCTTATCATTTTTGTCACTTTTTATCAAATTTGATATATCGGAGTTGTGGTCACTTTCCAATATCAATTTACGAAAAAGATGAAGTCTTAAAAAGAAAGTGAATTTTCTCAAATTTTGCTTAAAATATCTCAAAAATTACAGTTTTTAGGTTGAACAAAAGAAAAGAAAGCGAACAGACAAGTTTAGATCGACTCAGAAAATGATTCTCAATCGATCGGTATAACAAAAGTGGCCCTTGTTCAGTTCTGGGTACTACATACATCCGCACAAACTAAACTACGTTGTATCACAAGTTTTGTAAGGCGTAAATACAATTGCTGCATAATGTTGAAATAATTCTATGCAGAATTGATTCAATGTGCACAGCGAATTCTGCACAGAATGTGATAAGTAAACGTATGTATGTATTCTTGACTTGAAGGATACATACTTTATATATATATATATACAGGGGAAAACCGGTGCTATAGCGATAAATGTCTTTGGGTTCGTTTATTTATTTGTCTAACCACGTACAAATACACATTTAGAAAAGAACATTAAGTTTTTCACGTGATTTAGATGAATGTAGGTGACATTTTCTAGTTTGGCCGCTCTAGAGTCTTAGATTTGGGTGTTCTCCCATATCCATTTTTCGCTAACATACCAAATGTCAGAATCCAACTAGATCTTAATTGGAATTATTTAACATGGGTAGGTGTCTTTGTTAGTTAAATTCGTATTTATCTTCACACCCTTGTTTTACTAAGTGTGTAAATTTAGAAAATTTATTAAAAATATTAGCTCATTGAGAAATGTTTCTGCGGTTTCGAGCTTCTTTTTGTAGCCTGATCTTTTCAAATGCTTCCAAACTGTCTTGAGTGCCAATGTTGCGTTACCAATTGCAAAATTTCAGCGACTTTTTCAGTGACTGTGAGACGCATCTTTGACATAGAAATTTCTACAACGGAATCGAGCAAATCACTCCTAGATCTTGCGTTCAATCACAGAATTCTAACCATACACTTCGGAAATTTTTTTTTTGCAGCGTTTTTACCTCTTTCTACAGTGAAAAAGTATCACATAGCAAGGTTTTCGCGTTTTCCTTTCGGGTTGATCGAATCATTTTTTTTTTCGACAACTTATGAGACTTTTTTTTTAGAATATTAAATAATTAGCTTTCCTGCATATTCTTTGCACAACATGTTAGGTGCAGAATTCTGTTCACAAATTTTTGTTTCGCTTTGTGCTCACGTTTCATTTTCTCCTTGTGTGTTTTCTTTAAATAGGCTAGTTTACAGACACCAAGATTCTTTGCAACAATTTCTTTCCAACCCTGTAATTGCGCGTTTACCGGCATTGAAAGATGGTTTGCATATTGTGCAAATTTTCAGCAATTGCAACTGCTGAATAAAAATGGAGAATTAAAATTTCTAACGAGGTGTCTGGTAACATAAGTAAGTGATTTCATTATGGACATTTATAGTTTTTAACAGAAATATATTTCCATTAAATAGAATATTCTACACAAGTTATGCTAAAAGTAAAATAATAATTGGTAATGCAGCGAACAAATTGTCACGTTCGAAAGTGAAATTACTCGGAAATTCTATGAAGCAATTTAACACCAAGTATAATTGTTTTGAGAAAAATGATCGAAACTTTCAAATGAAAAGCACTAAAAAACATAAGTGCAGAGAGAAATTTCATATGTATTTCGCCATTTCATGATTATATCAACCGGAAGTGTATTTTACAACCAAAATAAATGCTTGAATGAGATAAGGAGTTACTATTTAAACGTATTGTCGCATGAATCGATATTGTCGTGCGATGAACCAGTTACGGTTTTTTCCAAAGCCATCATTTCATATCTGATGATTTGGTGTGAGTTTTTTTTTACTCAAATGAGTGATAAAAATTTTAAAAAAGAAAAAAAAGTTTTTCGAGAAGAATAATGCTACCATTACTTTAATTATATATATAAAGGAACAACGATGTAATCATATTTTATATATTGAAAACGACTTGAAAAGATAAGGTAAGATAAATGTTTAGCATATACCTCGTAATTTTAATTTGCTAATATTGTAGTGTGATCGCATATCGACATATGCATCCACTTTGAAGTGCAGACAGAATTATGCTGAATCTGCATAATTCTGAATTATGCTGAATCTGCATAATTCTGTGGGAAAAATAAAATAATAATTTTGTCGCACTCCAACTGGCTGGGTATTGCATTACGAAATGCAATACGATGC